>JBBJLS010000082.1:1525665-1542264 GCA_037577275.1 Bryconaethiops microstoma | reverse complement strand
ATATATGTGTGTGTGTGTATGTGTATATATAAAAAAGTATTTAGTATTTAGTAAAAGTATTTAGTCAGCCACCAATTGTGCAAGTTCTCCCACTTAAAAAATGGGAGAGGCTGTAATTTTCATCATAGGTAAACCTCAACTATTTGGATATTCTTCATCGACATATTTTTTGTTGCTTTTTGCATATTTTTATTGGGCTTTCAAAGAAGAAAGAGAGGAAGCATTGTGCATGTTCTGAGTGAGGGAGTTCCATAGTTTGGGAGGCACAACGGTAAAAGATCTGCCTCCCACTGAAGATGCAAATTTGGGCAGTTAAAGCAAGCCAGTCTCAGACGAATGTAAAAAACTTCAGTGAGGCAGTTGGGGCAGAACCACAGAGAGCTTTGAAGGTAATGAGAAGCAGCATAAACAGAATATGGTAAGATTTTGTCAGGAGAGAAAAGTGCATTAGAGGAATGAAGATAAGAAGTTATGAAGGTACAAACAAGTGTTTCAGCATAGAAAAGCATTTTGAGACATAATTTATTGCAGTAACAATACTGTCAAACTCTATCATCTACTTCAAAGTCAAAGTGAACTATATTTCCTTCTCAGCTATATACGTGTGTACAGTGTGACGTGATGTCATGGCTCCAACAGGACACACAGAACATACACACACACAAATAAACACACTAGTGCCCTTCACAATTCAGAAAAAGCACTTTCACCCTCTCAGTTTTGGTATTACAGCAGGACGATATTGTTATTGTCATGTATTACATCTCAGTATGCTTTTCTAAGCATATTGCGATACTGTCAGTACCTAAATAACACAACAATTACAATATTTTCTGTATAGGCCTCCAAAAAGCAAAAATATAAATAGTACCATGCAAAGTCTTAGACACCTTTGCAAACTGTTTAAAGTAATTTTTTTCAGTGTGTGAAAAAGCCGTTGTTTGGATTTTTGAAACTCCATCAGCAGCTCCTGATTTAATTTAATAAAGGACTGATCGAGTCAAACCAGGTTTCTGATGAAACTACAGTAATACTGGACTTCCACAAGAACACACTGATATACTGAACATAACATAACTATTTACTGTAGAATGTTATTTGTATTTAAACCTTTTTGTTTTATTCAGTAATACTGATGTGTTATTTTTGCTGCTGTCTAAGACAGTACATCATACAGAATTATATCACCTATACAACACATAATGCTATAGTTCTGTTGTTGTTGCATCAAGTACATAAAATATAGTACACCATAATATACTATAATACATTTTTGGGGATTCTGGACGTTGCATGTGTTCAGTGAGGCAATAAAAGTAAAAGAATATGACCAAAAAAAACCTCCATGAAAGTACCCTTTGGTGGCTAAAGGCGTTTACCATCTGAAACAGCGAAGCCACAACATGAGCGGATGCTAAAGGGTGCAGAGGCCCAGACAGCCCTTTCCTTTTACAGTGTGGTCTAAGAAAGCCCAGATACGGTACGGTTATATTTTCACTCTTCGCTGCAGCTGTATCTGTTGGGGTCGGGACCAGAAGGATGTGTTTGATGCGGTCGAGGTCCGGAGGCCTCCACAAGAAAAAAAAAGAGAAACAAGAGAAACGAGAATGCACTCCTAAGCGCAGCGAGAGATGGTAACCATGACAACAGCCCATGTTTTTTTTGTTTGATGACGGTTTTCGAAAACAGGCATTTCATAAAACTAGATACGAAACAGCTCGGGGCTCTTAAAGCTGACCTCGTTTCTTACAATAACAACAGCACAATGTCACACTTTTAGCTTTTAGCTCAAGTCAACAGCTAACACTCATGTCTACAGAAGGCTTAGATCAACAGATTCGCTAAAAAATAAATCAAACTGACACACTTTTCCCTCTCAGAAGAGGCGTACTGAAGCAACAGTGCTAATGGTAATGTAGCTAACAGGTAATGGAGGCTTATAACAACTGTTAGCATTGTGAAAAGTAAAGTGGCCCCTTATAGTCACGCATTAACCCACCACAGCACACAGTGTAAACAATGTGAAATTCTTTCTCTGCATTTAACCCGTTCACCAAGTGAAGGATGTGTGGAATGGTACCTTGCTCATGGTACCACATAGGTGCAACTCGCAGTCCTGGGATTTGAATCCATGACCTTCCGATCGCAGGGGCAACTCCCTAATCATCAGGCCACCAGCCGCCCCAAGTGAATACTGACTAGCTATATTAGCACATAAATCTCAAACACTGTTAGCACACTGTTTTCTGTTAAATTCAACTACAGTCTCAGGATTCCGCCCGTCTGCTGCTGTTGTTTTTACTATGTTACATTGTTCATCACTAACGATGTGTCAAAAACCACAGAAGAAAGTCTGGAAGTAGACTATCATGTTCAAACACTCCACCACTAAGAAACACACAGCTAACAACAAGACACACAGCTTGTGGCATGAGCTATTTCAGGCTATGATTAGAATAGCATTCATTCCTTTCTTGCCTCCAATATTCATTCTAGATTTTCTGACAATACCCGATATTTCCTGGGCAATGATATACCATCTCAGTTAGTGCAATGCTAATCAATGTACATAAGCTTCCATTGCTTGGTAGCAACTTCAGCTAACTGACTACATTTGGGATAAAATATAAATGGCAAACTATTTTACGAATCTTCAAAAACAACAGATGAATATGAACTGCTCTGCTCCAAGACAACAACTTTGGACACCAAACCCATTACTACATCTGGGGAAAGGGGCGAAAATATCAGTTTAATGAAAGGTCTGGAAAGCCCAGAATTCCAAGTACTCCAATTCTACCACATTTTTATAGCCTTTAATTTCATTTGCTATTGTTTTACAATCCTGTGTTGTAAAAGCTGTCCTCATGTGACGCTTCAATTCAGTCCTCCATTCTGTCATTCTCTCCTTCCGCTCTCGCGCAACTTGTCCTTTATCTTTTCTTTCCTATCAGGCCTTCCTCTTTTCTTCCATTCTCTCTCGTTCTCTCTTTCCCTCTCTCTGTAACCTTTCAACATTCTCTCCGTGTGATTACCCCCCCTGCTTGTGTGTGTGTGTGTGTGTGTGTGCGCACAGAGGTTGCCAGACAGTCTGTGTGTGTGTGTGTGTGTATGTGTGTGTGTGTGTGTGTCTCCCAAGAGACAAAGCCCTCCTTCTTCCAGGGGAAAGCCCCCACCCTGCCGGAATTCTGCCCCCACCCACGACCCGGGTAGAGAGACAGGGAGAGGGAGAGAGAAGGAGAGAGAGGGGGGGGGGAACGGAGTACAAGAGAGAGAAGTAAAGGGGGTAAAAGAAAGATTCTCAGCATCTTATAGTTCTGGAACACCAGACTGTGCTTTGTTTTCTTCCACTCTGCAGTCTCATGATTTAAAAAAAAAAACAACTTGCATCATCTTGTATGGGGATGGGCTATCACGATATTTGCAGTCATTTCCCAATATAAAATTCCAAATCTCAACATTTTACTTTCTCCTCTAAGGCCTGTTTAAAAGTTACTGTTGTCAACAGGGAACAAGCACAAACAAGCACGATCCACTGCTCCTCATAACAAGACACTAATTCAGTATGTCCTGTCCTCTCCATTCTACACCAGAAACTGTTATTTTGTAGCAATGTAACATTCTCCACAACAGTAATAGGACCAAACATGAAATTTAATGTTTTTGATCTCTTTAGTGACAGAACGTTCAGCTTTCCATTTCATTTTCAAAGCTTTTCCAGATTGCAGATTCCCATCACTGTTAAACTACGCTAGAGCCACGGGATTCCCATGAGTGTTAAACTACACTAGAGCCACAGGATTCCCATCACTGTTAAACTAAACTAGAGCCACAGGATTCCCATCACTGTTAAACTAAACTAGAGCCACAGGATTCCCATCACGGTTAAACGAAACTAGAGCCACAAGTTTCCATTCACTGTTAAACTACAGTACAGCCACAGGATTAACATCACTGTTAAACTACACTAGAGCCACGGGATTTCCATACTGTTAAACTACAGTAGAGCCACAGGATTCCCATCACTGTTAAACTAAACTAGAGCCACAAGATTCCCATCACCACCAGTATTAAACTATGCTAAAGCAACGGGATCCCCACCACTGCTGAACTATGGAAATCCCATCAGTGTTAAACTATCTTAGAATAATGGGATTCCCATCGCTCTTTAACTACACAAGAGCCACAGGATTCCAAACGCGGTTAAATGTGCTGGAGTCATGGCTTGAAATTCAGTACAGTTGGTAACAAAGATGAATGAATGAATAATTGTAAAACTCAAGGTCTGAGTGGATCACAGTTCATTACACTTAAAACCAACAGATGCTCCTCTTAAGCAACAGAGATCACAATTAGCACATCACTACACGTTTGATGCATGAGAAATTTAAAAAATAGTTCTCCAGCCTCAACCAGTTCATGAAGCACACATAAACGAACAGCCTGCTACTGTGCTAAACCACAGTACAAACCAAACCACGACTTCGAGGAACGAACCAAGCCAAGATAGATGCAAATCACTGCACCCCTAGTAGATTTTTTTGATAACCTAGTCAAGCTTTGTAGAAAGCTGGTAAAAATTCTATTCAACATAATGAGAAACTGACCTTTGTCAAAACATCTAAATTTAATGCGCATAAATAATGAAGGATAACATTTATTTTAATTTGTAAAAGTCCAGCTGTTCGCATCGATTAGGTGCAATGTTTTCATAGGGTAATATTCAAATGGTGGCTAATTAAGTGTTATTTCCAACCTGCCTTGCACTGATTAGCTAACACCCCACAGTACAGGTCAGCAGAATAGAGTTTTAAACTGGAAGCTTGTCCAACCTGGCAAAAGTAGATATGGAAGAACATTTGTGAGCAGAGCAAGCATAGGCGCATCAGATTCCAATACTCATCTCTAGTCTCGAGACTTTTAGAGAAACCAAAGCACTCCATTAACTCACACTGTACATTATATTTATCTACCATACTATAGTTCATATTCAAAGCCTATTGATTCAGATGAACAGAGCAGACCTGTAAAGTTCCATTCCCCCAAAATGGAGCAGCACAGAATCACAAAGCTGAAAGATAGGTCATATATTAACCCAAACTGTGATCAATTAAGCCCAATGGGCAGGCGAGTCAGTCAGGAGCTGATGTTTAACCAGCAGTGTTAGCACTAGCACAAAATCAGTAACTAGGTTCAGGTTTTTATGCTGTTTCTGTTTTAGTTGTGCTGATCTGAATAGTTTTATCAACCATAAGAGCACTTTCTAAGCTTTTTGGACACTTCAGAGTAGGGGTAGGCTATATGGCAAAAAGCTTTTACAATACACAATATGTCAATATTTTGACATCTGATGTTAGAGCAAACAAAAAAGAATTACATTTAAGAATACTATCAAAAATCCACGTGATTTTTATTGACAGTTTACATATTCGTTTGTGTGTTTCCTTTTTATTAAATCAGTTTAATGAAATAATGATCCACTTATAACCAAGACATGTTTGGAGTCCAAATTCTGTGTCTTTAGACTAGTACTGGAGCTGCAAGGCTTTCTCTGCAAACAAACAGCCAAAGTGAATATTCACTCAAATCACTTCCCTTAATACATCCCCAAAAACATCCCACTAAAACTTCATCCAGCATTTCAAAAAGGTGCTGCAGAATTGTGGACATGGTTTAAGACACTGTAAGGCTTACCATGAGCAATAAAAACGAACTACACCTGAACGTTGTGGGCAACCTTTTTACACAACAGGGTCTGTTTTTACAAACCACCTCAGAAGTAGGAGTGCTGATCTAGAATTACTTTTTTGTAAAAATACCTGTCATAACACATGGAGGAATCTGATCCAAAATCAGTCCTCTCCTGCAATGGTGTTGTCTGTAACAGTGTTGAGTTTTTGTTCATTTTTAGAACTCAAAGTAAGTCATATTGTGCTCTAAACCACACCCACAAATCCATACCACCTTACTGAAGAGATGGATGTGGTCTGAGAAGGTTGAGAGAAGTTTTGGAGATGTATGAAGGGAAAAGATTATTGATTAGTGACATATTAATGAATATCGATTTATTGACTATTGACTACTGTTTCTTAGCATTTCCAGCACCAAACTGAAGCAGCAAAATCTGGACTCCAAACATGTTTTGAGTAGTCAACTATACCATCACTCTTACTGACCACAGGACTTTGTGTATATAGCAGAGAATTTCCTGGAACTTTATATTATTTTATAATGTTCTCGTCTCTGTGTCTCTTTGTGTCTGTGCATTCATAACACAGGCAATTTCCTCCTGAATCAATTAAGTTTTCTAGTTCTGATGTATTGCTTAAACCTCAAAAATAGTAACTTTACAAGACAATGACAATTCTTAACATTTAATGCAGTAAGATCTCAATCATTTTAGACTATTTTTTTGGTCCACTCATCACAAAGTTTTCACACAGTGTAAAATGGTATTTTCAAAAAAGAACGGAAAAAGATGCAAAGTTTGGTTCCAACAGCAACAATATATATTCAGGACAGCCAGTCGTGTGGGAGGAATCAAAGAGATCCACAGAGAGATTCACCTGTTTGCACATTCCTATACAAATATACATGTGAGCATGCTCATGCTCAGACACACACACACACACACACACACACTATTCAGTCTAGTTAGAGCAGCAGTTCTGCCAACAATTTCCCCTTAATTGTTAGTTACATTCCCCTCACAGCTCCAGTGCAGCACTAAAGAAACCTCAGACACCAGACGTGTCCTGACTGATCGACTGCATTTGGTGTTGAGTGGGTGGGGTGTGTGTGTGTGGCTGGTGTCAAACTGATTTTATGCCAAACGTGAAGAAGAACGAAGCAGATCAGGTCATCTGCTCCACAACATCTTGTGAACATTTGTCAAAACAACTGAGACTTCCTCATCAAAACACCAAAACAGAGAAACTACAAAAACACTTAAATCCTATGGACAACATTTTCATTGCCAAAAGACTGTGATGTGTAATTCACAGACCATTAGAACTGATTGTAGTCAATCATGTTAATATGCGATGAAATGTGCTCTCAGTCTTTGGCCAAAATAATATTCCCAGATCTTCAAATGTACTTTAATATAATTCTGACTCAAAAGAAGCAACTGGATGAAACTTTATGCCACTAGAGGTTTTTAGAATGTACATACACACAGACACACAGACACACACACACACACACACACATACATATATACATACACACTTACATATGTCATAAAATTATTAAATGATGTCGCATTACTGGTTCTTCTTGACTGAGAGATTTCTCTTCTTAAAGCCAATTTAATCAGTAAACAGATGATATTGCGGAGTTCTGATGCACGTGTACACACACACACACACACACATACATACACACACACACATATATATATATATATATACACACACACACACACACATATATATACACACACACACACACACAGTAAACCCCAGCGAACTGCAGCTTCAGTCTGCAGTTTTTTTTCTTAGAACTAATAACTGTTTGCAGAAACCCCTCGCAAATTTTTGCTTTTTTGTGTCAATATATTTTCATGCATTTCACTGCTTAATTATTAAGAAAAATATAATTTACTAATTTTGTAACATAAAGGTTAACGCATTTGTTAACGTTATTCATTCCTCCTTGCTGCTGATTGTCTCTTTGGCAGATGCAGACCAGAATTTCCCCCGTGGAGCATCTCGAGTGTTCTTGTGTTTTTCATTTTGTTCTTCTTAAAGCCCTGTAGTTTTATTACTGTAAATTAAATTATTACTGTAAGAAAAAGCACGTACATGAATTACAGTACAGTCTAAACAGGGGTAACATCAGTATTTACATTCTAGCACTGCGGGAGACAGCAGTTCAGTATAAACTGTACAGTACGGACATGGGTTTACCTTTACATTTTCTTTAGGGGTAATGTTTTAGCTGAGTTTTAAATGAAATAAGCCTTTTTAGGCATTTTTAATTTTTATTAATTTCATTAATTCGCATTTTTTCACAATTTGCGGGTGCTTTTAGAATGTAAACCCGGCCAATTTCAGGGGTTTACTGAACATACACACACATACACATACACACACACATACACACACACACACACACACACATACTTACACCTATATATATTTGACACATGGTACAAAGTGAATTTTTGGCAGACTTGATTGCAAACCGTTTTTCCTTACAAGGCCTATATAAAGGAAAACCACATTTAATTCTAAGTGACAAAATGAGATTCCTAATTTTTTTTGTAGAAGCAAAATGAAATGTATTTGGTGTGTAAATCTAAGTGGAAAGAAAAAATTAAATAAAAGAAAAATGTATGATATGGGCCCTTTAAAATTCTGAGTGGAAAGGACGCAGAGGCCTTGGGGGCGTGCAGCTCATACCCTCCCTGATCAGTAGTGCTTTAAGAAAACAGAGAAGACAAAGACTGCACAGCGGGTAAAAAAGTTCAGGACATACTAAAAGAATACTTACTCCTCCCATTGTAATTCCACCGATGAGGGCCACATACGGTTTCTTACATGTTGCTGAAATCAGAAATGGGATGAAATAACCCATATTACATCATGACAACTTTAGATATCAATGGAAAACGTGGTCAGAGTCAGAGTTTGCTTTTACCTATAGCATTGTTGAGGGTGTATTCCTCACGGAACAGGTCTCGTCTTAATAAATCTCCTGCTTCCCCAGGCTCTACAAGGGCTGCAGCAGAACAGAGGTCACTAAATCATGAGAGCTATATAAAAATGAACAAAACATCACAGCTGAACACCATGGAAAGCATTTTTAGACAACAGGGTTTGTTTTCAAAACTTCCTCAGGAGTAGGAGTGCTTATGTAGTCAGTTCATCACAAAAACAGAGAAATATGATCCAAGACCAGCTCTCTCCAGGCCTGGTGGCCCGAAATGGTTGTCTGCAGCGGCGACCTTATTCCTTATAAATTCACCTGGACCTTCTAATTCATGTCATGAATTTTCTTGAAAAAATTCATGTAAAAGTTTCTATTAAGTTTATGGGACCTCAAAGAATCATATAGCTCTACTGCAAATCTTTTTTTTTTAATTTTTTTTTTTTTTTTTAATTTGGCCTTCTGACCCAAACTTTGTTTTATTTTGTTGGATTTTTATCAGACATGAGGACAGGATTTATTAACCTAGTCGGGTATACTATTTTTTATCCGAAAGCAGAATCTTCAAAAATGTTCTAATGTTTCCATAATAATACAGTTCTACCACTTCCAGAAGTTATTGCCACAGATCTCATTAAACAACTTTGGATCTGAAAAATACGCTTTAAGATAATTTGACTGCAAGTTTTTCCAATGATTATTTTGATTTCCTTGAAACTTTTTATGAAAAAATGTTTATATTCCTTGCAAACATCTAAAACAATAACGATGTGATAGTACTCAATCATTTAATAATTTTACAAAAATAGCTCATTTTCTCACTCTTCACTGGGAGTAATATGACATTCAGTGTTTTTTCTCCATAAGTACATATGAAACAGGTTTGGGTGGATTAAATATACCCAGAAGTATAAAACAGAGTGCAATCATGATTATTTTCATCGTTAAACAGTTTGATGCTATAATGAAATCATGCAGGCCTGCTCTACTGGGCGGGGGGGTCTAGAAGAAAAAACAGCTGTCAGAAGACAGTCTACAATAGTGGAAAAGTTATTTTTTCTAGTTCACACTAAATCACACTTACATCTGATGTCTCCTCCAGAGCAGAAAGCTTTGTCTCCAGTTCCTTTGATGACTACAATATGCGTTTCTGAATCTTCCTCCCATTTCTACACAGGAAGATAGACTACATGGTAAAACCAATCCAAATCAACGGTGATAAATGATTCACATTTCTTGCCCAGCTGCATTCAATGATATTTACCAGTCCTTTAAGAATAGCGACCCCCTTATTGGTTAGTCTAGGACAGGGGTGTCCAACTCCTACTCAAACACACCTTTACAATTTATTAATTGCCAGCTTCACAAACGGAAGCTGGAAATTAAAAATTAAAAGAAGTGTATTTGAGGGGTCAAACTGTGCTGGGCATTCACAGACTGGAGTCCCACAAACTTTAATACAGCTTTAAAATTAGGGAAGGTGAACGCCCTATTACATTTACAATATATTCATCTGGCAGATGCTTTTATCTATAGGGAATTACAGTACGAGGAAACACTCAAGTTTTGGGACAGTGGGAGAACCAGATGAGAGTTCTAAGTGCTAAATCTTTATGGAAGAGTAGTGCAAGAAGGTAGATTAGTGCATTAGGAGAGGAGATGCCCTCTGAACAGATGAGTCTTCCGGAGGTTTCTGAAGATAGAGAGGGATTCTGCTGCTCTGGTCGCCTTAGCCAGCTCATTCCACCAGTGTGGAATCACGAATGAGACTAGTCTGGACTGGGTTTCCATTGTGTGTAGGAACATCCCATCAACGTTTACACTTTTGCTACTGCATATGTACCACTGCATTCGTAGCTGAAGTGAAGGTGGTCCACTCACCCTAAGCTGAGGGTAAATCTGTCGGATCATAGGGAGAGTCAGTGCATTTAGATATGTGGGCCTGTTTAGTGTGATCACGCCTGCATTCCCCACTCTCTCCAACAAAACATCTGCTCCTGCGTTACTGGACACCTGGACAAGTGGACAAAAATATGAGGACATGCAGACTGATCCAGAATTACTCAGTATTGTGATTTGCATGCAGTCATGTACTTACCATGTGTGCTTGAATCTTTTGCAGTCTGTAGATAGATCTCAAGCTGAAAGGGATCAGAGAAGTGAAGATCATTTTCTCTGAAAGTTTTAGTCCATCACTTCCAAGGTTACTACTCCAAAGACTATACTGTGATACTGTATCATCTTCTTTTTTTACCAGCCATCCATTCTGGTCAACACTGGAAGGTGGCAGTAATTGTATAACTTAATCATAAGTTTTCAATAAAAGAAAGCTAAATAGATGCACACTTTCAGCCTGACTTGGACTGGGATTAAATATTAACTGAATTGTAAGTTTGCCAAATGTGTCAATCATATTGATCATAGTTCACTGAAAGGAAACGAAAGGCATGGAATAGCAGTAACATGCACAAATATCGACTGATAGTGGAAACACATTAAAGTGAAGCCTGAGGTTTATACACTCCGAGCACCCGGTCCATAACAAGTCGGCACAAAAAGCATTTAAGCAACAATGCTGTGCACTTCAAGACTAGACCTAAAGTCTGTTCTGTATATCCAAAAGTTTGTAGACACTTGCTCATCCAACTTTTCTCCTGAAATCCAATATGCTAATTAAGTAGTAAGGACAGTAACAGCCTCTATTCCTCTGGAAATGCTTTATGTAAGATGGAACATTGCTGTAGTGATGTGACTGCATCCGCCCATAAGAACATTACTGAGGACAGTTAACCCTAAAAACACTGGATAGAGCTCCAGAGAACACAGTTACACTGATCCACAACCCAATGATGGGGGGGGGGCTTTATGCTCCTCTAGCCAACCCTTGGGCATGTTAACTCCAGCGTGGCTTCTTTTGTATAAGCAGTGCTATATTATAGTGCTTATACAAGTTGTGTGTGTGCAGTTAAATGTTTGTGTCTTCAATGGGTGAACTTTAAAGGAGCTAAATTCACAAATTAGAGGGGTGTCTGGATATATTTGGACATACAGTATAGGACAGTCTGTCTGTCTATTTATTTATCTGTCTGTATCTGTCTATCTATATATCTGCCTGTCTCTTCATATAACTGTTTGCCTGTCTATGAATATGCCAGTCAATCTTTATACCTGTCTGTCTATATACTTATGCATCACCCAGTCTATTTGTCCATCTACACATCTATCTATCTATCTGTCTGTCTGTCTGTCTCTGTCTATCTACTTATCTGTTTAACTAGCGATCTCTATCTGTCAATAAATCTGTTTGTTTATCTATCTGCATGTCTTTTGTCTATTTGTCTGTCTGTTTATCTACATTACGGCGTGTCAATTTGTTTATCTATTTATCTTTCTCTGTCTATCAATATATCTGTCTATCTATAACTGTCCGTCTATCTAGCGATTTGTCTGTCTATCTATCTATCTATCTATCTATCTATCTATCTATCTATTCGTCTGTCTGTCTAACTATCTATGTATCTATCCATCTATCTATATCAGTGTGGTCTTCTCTTAAGGTTAGATGTCACCTCTGTTCTGCTCTGAACTGAAAGTAAGATGACTTTCAGAGTTCGAACACACTGAGAGATCAGAAGAACTCCTCTCACCTCAGAGCAGTCCTCAGGATCCTCAGAGCCATCTCGGATCTCTTTCAGATGTTTAACTCTCACAGTCTCCACTGCAAGAACCAGGTGAGGAACATTGCATGGAAACACAGAAACCCACAAAGAAAAGGGTTTTCCTAAATCTCCACCACACTGCCCCTACAGCTCTGGTGGACTGGCTGGGGTTCATGTGACTTTGTACATCCACATTACCCCTTGATTCTTCTTATCATTATTATTTAACATGCTTATTATTTAAAATTAAGCGTTATTAATGATTAATTTAATGTTAATATAATTGAAATAATTGCTTATTATTTAAATTAATGATTATTACTATTTATTTTTATTTTATATTATGATACCAATATTTTTATTTACTTACATTAAAACTTAAACATAAAAAAGTTTAATATATTATTCAGATTTAAATGAAAATAGTGATAATAAAAAATAAAATCCTTTAATAAATATTATAGGGGGGGTGGGGCGGTTCGACGTCATCTGCGTTCGGACGTTGCCTGGCAACCACAGACGCGCTGTTCTCTCCGGAAGTGCGTGGCCTTAAAGTCATGGCGGAGCGAGAGGGGTCCGGACTGGGGTTTCATTTGTTACTGTTTTTAATCTCTCTGTTTTTTTCAGCCTCTATTCTGGGGTCAGAACACGATGCTTTTCGCGCTGGGAATCCAACCTCATCTCCGGTAGCAGCGGCAGCTCGGGATGTGCGGTAGGTAGAGCTCAAAACCCACTGTGTTTACATCTCTAATTCAACACACACTTCATGAGCAAAAGTATTTGGACACATGACCATTACGCCAACAGGAACTTTAATGACATTGCATTCAGGTACACGGACTTTAATGTGAAGCTGGTCGACCTTGCAACTATAACAGCTTCCATTCTTCTTGGAAGGCTTTCCACAAGAGTTTGAAGTTTCTGTGGGAATTTGTTACCATTCATTCTGTAGAGCATTAATTTGGTCAGGCGAGAAGGCCTTGCTCGCAATCTCCATTCCAGTTCATCCCAAAGGTGTTGGAAATTGTTCATTTCAGGGCTTTGTGCGGGCCAGTCAAGCTCTTCCACACCAAACTCATCCAGCCATGTCTTTATGGACAGGTGAAGGAAATTGCTTATGTTACCACTGCACAGACACACAGAGACAAAACAATGTAAAATATAAAGGCTAAATATATTCAACAAAAACTCTAAATGAAATACCCCATGCTAGATACACAAATGCTGGGATATAAATACTATAGATAAACTTACACTGATTACAAATGGTTAGGAGAATGTTACTGGACATAATAGAGATCAGTCGTATATGAGTTATACTGACATATTTAGTAAGTATTATGTAATACTGACATAAGTAGTGAGTAGTATTTAAGTAATATTGACATAAGTAGTGAGTTGTATTTAATTAATACTGGCCAAAGAAGTGTGTAGTAAAGAAGTAGTATTGACATAAGGAGTGTGTAGTATATGAGTAACATTGATATAAGTAGCGAGTAGTATTTAAGTAATACTGACATAAGTAGTGTGTAGTAAATAAGTAATATTGACATAAGGAGTGAGTAGTATTTAAGTAATACTGACATAAGTAGTGAGTAGTATATAAGCAATTTTGACTGCTTGTCCAAGTAAGAATCTTGTTAAATATTGTATGCAGGAAAGTAATTGCAGAACTGTGAGCTGTCCTGTTTTCAAATCTTAATCTGCAGCTATCTGCTCTATGACGTGAACCCTCCAGAGGGCTTCAACCTGCGGCGTGATGTGTACATCCGCATGGCGTCTTTGGTGAAGACCCTGAGGAAGCAGGGGGACTGGGTGTTGGTGCTGCCCCCCTGGGGCCGCCTGTACCACTGGCAGAGCCCTGATGTCCACCAGGTGCAGATCCCCTGGGCTGAATTCTTCAGTCTCACCAGCCTGCAGGCCAATGTGCCTGTCATTGAATATGAAGAGTTTATTGCAGGTAAGGTCCCATGAAATGCATTTAGAAGCATGTCTGAGTCTTTGCTGAAAAGTGATAACTATTTTTCACAAAAATGATTCCCAATAACTGTAAATGTTTGTGTCTGTGTGCTGTATATCTATGTTGTGGGTGAATGTGTGGCTCTAGAGTCTGGTGGGCCCTTCATTGATCAGGTGCTGGTGTTGCAGAACTATGCTGAAGGCTGGACTGAGGGAAAATGGGAGGAAAAAGTGGACGAGCGACCCTGCATTGACCGCCTCATGTACACAAAAGACAAACAAGGCTATTACAGGTACTGGCAGGGTCTCAGTCATACAGTCATGTTTATATAGGTGTGATGGCTCATGCTGTTTGCATATGAAATATTCTAGAAATGATTTGAACGTAGTGCTGTCACTAGATTGACCAACAGTAGCTTTTAACAAGTTCTTTGCGTTCTGCTTGCTCCCTCTAGAGGCTGGTTCTGGGGTTACGAGGAGACTCGAGCGCTCAATGTGACTTGTTTATCTGCTCAAGGTCATGCCTCCATATTAGCACCATTCCTACAGGAAAACAACACGGCCACGTGAGTCACTGAGGAAAGCTACCTTTCAGTTTAAAGAAGTGAAACAGACCACCTTTCGCATCCACCAGCTGTATGGAACAATTTGAACATCCCTATTGTGATGAAAATAAGTGCACACTCGCTACAGAAGACAAACTTATTGCATTTCTTGGAAATTGTACTGGGCAGTTTCTGTTAATTTGTGGAGAATAACACACTGGAAGATAATACAACATAACGTGCTGTAATTTTTGCACTTTTATGTTTTATTTTTTGTCCAGTTTGTTAAATTCAGCTATTAAACAGTTACTGTTCATTTAAAAGTGCATTAAAATTGTGCTCTCCGTGAAGGATGTGTACTTATTTGATTTTAGAAAATCAACAAAATGTCATTTGACTAGAGGTGCCAAACCTTTTGCATACGACTCTAATACTGTTCTGTTGACAGTGATGTAACCTAATAGATCTGTTCTTTTGACAGTGATGTAACCTAAATTTTGGGGTAAGTCGAAACACACCCTAGCCTAAGTCACGTACCTATCCTGACTCAGTTGTAAAATCATAAAGACACATCTAAGCCACAGAAAAAGGAAAACTCCCTCACACATACTGCGAATTATTGCAAATTCTTCCACCGCACGCAACCAAACTAGTTCATCCACATAGTCCGTAAATACGAGGCTAATGGTGTAATCTGAGTGGGAGTGAGCATTGTAAACTGGAAACGTCCTATGTCGCACCCATGTCCTATGTTTTTAAGAAGCTCTTTTTTTACCCTTAAATTTGGCAGACGCTCATATCCAGATGACTGACAATCTTCAATAGTGCTCTATTTGGTTCAGAGATCAACATGTTTGATTTAACAGAATCATGTTATGTGTTTGCAAAGCACTTTATTATTTTGTAGACTTACATCAGATCTTTGGCTCCTACTTTTACTGGTATGGATATAATTGTCAGGTAATCCTTGAAACTGCTAAAGAAAAAATAATGCATGAGTGTATGCTTATTCTACCACAGGTCTGTAATGCTGGACAGAGCTGAGACTGTCCTTCACGATCATTATGCTGGAAAAGACTACTGGGATGTAAGTTCATAACTGGATTGTAAAAAGACTAACAAATATTTAACCCTTTATAAATGCCGCCATTAAAGAGCTCTGCTTTGCTTTGTCTGAAAAGACTTTTATTTGTTCAGAAAATATTAACATTAGAATACACAACAGTGCATTGCACATATCAGGAGTGCCCAAACTGGTTTTTCTTCATATAATACTTAAAAAATGCAAATTTAAAAGGTAAACAGTGTCACTTGCTGGCAGGCCAAACCAAAATTCCTCACAGGTCAACTTTGGCCTATAGGTCAGTTTCGGCAGCACTGATATTGTTGCGTGTGAATACATAGAAATGACCCAAAAAGATCCAAAAATCTTTTTAAACTCTTGAATTGTAGATGTATGTGTATGTATATCAAGAAGGTAAGATATAACTGTCCAGAAGAGGGCAGTAGGGATAGACCGGGTCAGTGAGTTTTCTCTTAACCCCTGGCATATATATATATATATATATTGACTTAACTGGTACGCAAGTACAAATTTGCGTATGTGGTATGCAAATGTGCGGCGGTTTTCAGTATTCACAGCTCAAATGCGTACCTAAATTGAGTAACTTCATGCTGCGTGCCCCACCCTGCTGCGCCCCTCGACTTCACGGCCCGAGGTACAGACCTCTGCATGCACACTAACCCCCCTGCCAGGAACCACGGCTGAGGCACGGATAAATCTG
>JBBJLS010000082.1:1511460-1525565 GCA_037577275.1 Bryconaethiops microstoma | reverse complement strand
CACACACACACACACACACACACACAAACAAACACACACACACACACACACACACACACACACACACACACACACACTGACAGTAATGGAGCGGTTCTACATGGCAGTTACAGTCAAAACCCCTTTTTGGAGTGGATTTCTTACATTTCATACAGATAATAAAACACAAACCCACTGACCCGGACCTGGGCCGGGCCGTGCCGTGTCATGCTGGCCGTCCTGAACAATAGGTTGGGTTGTGCTGGACGGCCAAAGAGAACCAGACACAGAATTAAAAAAAAAACAGAGAAATATGTGCTCGGGGCCTGGAAAAGTTTCATTCTTTCGTTCGGATCGCTCTCGACTTCCTGTGTTGGGTGACCCTTCAGTGTCTCTGTTTTCCTTCTCTACTCGTCCTGTTTTCTCTATCCTCACACACACACACACACACACACACACACACACACACTCCAACAACATAGTAAAAAAAACTGTTATCATTTTATTTCTCTTTCACTATCTCTCTCTTTATTCCTCCATGTTCAGCCCAGTCACTCTCTTTTAGACGTAATATTTAATCCCATTAACTAAACTACTGGCTTCTCATTTAGTTAGAAATCTTAAGGTAATTCAGCAAATACTATGAATTATTTAGCAGCTGCTATGAATTCTTCAGTTACTACTATGAAGTATTCGGTGCCTACTATGAATTATTCAGTAACTACAATGAATTATTCAGTAAATACTATGAATTACTCCAAAACTACTGAGACCTATTCAGTATCTAGTATAATTTTTTCTGTATTTACTGTGAATTATACAGTATCTATGATGAATTATACAGTTCATACAATGAATTTTTCAGTAACTACAATTAATTATTTAGAAACTATGGTGCATTGTTCAGTATCTATGATTAAATAGTGTGAGTTCTTTGAATTGTTCAAAACTGATGTGAATTATTCTGTATATACTACAACTTATTTAGTATCTGCTATGAATGATTAAGTATCTACTACAAATTATTTAGTAAATACGGGAGTTTTTTTAGTTATGAGAGTGAGGACCTGAGATGTGGACAGAACTCATATAACTGTTCTGAGGCGAGAGTTTGAGCATGTGTGATTGTTTTCATTAATCATCTTGGCAACGCTTGAAACAACAGGTACTGGCAATTATCACAACCACATAACCACGCTGTTAACACAGTAAATGTATAACGTTCATAAATACAACAGTTCACGGCAGCCATAAGGTTTCAGTTACCAGTCAGTCAGTGATTATTTCAGCTGCCCACGGGACAAAAAAGCTACTTTAATGAGCTCATATCATGTCACCACCACCATATGTTACCTTCAGACGAAACGTGTGGGTTTTGACCCCTTAAATTTAAAACAGCAAACAGTGAATTTGCGGAGAAAGCTTTGGATCACATCCTCGGCTCTGTAGCACCTGCTCCACTTTTCCAGCTGGGGTCTGCCATCTGAGGCCTTGTGGTTTCCCAAAAAATGCAGCTGTCCACATTGTCAGCCAAGAGACTTGCAGAAATGCAGGATAAATCCCTGGTTGATTTGTTTTGCTGGCACCAGCTGCATCAAAATACTGTCAGAACGGTTTGCCAAATAAAGTATTCCCAGCTTAAATCAGACCCACCATGCAGAGCCTGGGCGGTGGAGGCATGAGAGCCAACGAAAGCTGCTTTGAATTAATGGAATACTCCAGCATTATTAGTGTGAGAGTTCTTCTTAAGGTTTATTTTTATTATTATTAGTGTGATTGCTGATGCAATTGTTCCTCTTAAGTTTTAATATAATTATTATTATACCTTTTTATAGCTGGAATGTGGCGCCACTTTTTTGTCCAAGACCATACTGAATCTGACAAAACATCAAGCAGACTCATAACAGACTTCAAGATACTAAAGCTCAGGTAAGTTATACAAAAAAACAACATATGAATGTGGGTAAGAGCGTTGCACTCCCGATTTCAGGCGTCCTTAACCATAAATGGCTTGGTAAGAGACAGCAAGTTAATGCCCGCGCCATAGTTCAGCGGGAAAACACAGCACACTGAATGAACAGGGACTGCTTCGATACTCTGTTATAAGCAGATTTTTTTTTTTAACACAAACATTTTTTGTCCATGAACCAATGCTTGGGTGTCTGCAAACACTGGTTTTATAGCAACCATGCAATCACACTTTGCATTTTCTCACGGAAATGCAGTCTAATCCAACCAATCTGTCGAGTTTTATTGTACTGCTCAGTTAACGCACACACACATGTAGTTTCTCTGTACTTTAAAAAGAACACAAACCCAGTTGTCTGAAAACATGCTTAGAAAAGGAGCCAATGGGCAGTCGGTTGAAAAAAAGAGCATTTCTTTAAGAGGTCATGTAGTTCAGTCTCGCCCACAGCGCAGTTGAGCAAGGCACTTAAATCCCAGCTGGTCCTCAGGGACTCCAAGTAACTGGTAAATCTGAAAGCATCAGGCAGAAGGAACCATAATATATCTAGACACTTACTGCCCTTTGTTCAGCACAGCACTTACAGGTAAGGCATTTAAATATGCACTTGGTATCCAGACCTTTTTTCAGGTATTACTCAAAGCTTCTCAGAATGTTTTTACTCCGACGGGGCCAACCGATTCAATTCAACTCATTACAAGAGCTAAAAGTGAGTAAGTAAGTAAGTAAACTTTATAGAGCACATTTCAAAAACAGCTCATGTTCACCAAAGTGCTGTACAATACAATACAACTACACTAAACCAAGGTCACTGAATGGAGAAAACATAAAATAAGATAAACAAGATAAGCTGAAAATAGAAGCAAAAGTAAAAAAAACGCCCCAAAGACAAATATAAAGAGTCTAAAACCGGCGTTTGCTCTCCTACATGCTCGTGGTTTGCTGCTCTTTCTTTCGGCGCGCCATCACTCAGCCGCTCTCCAGAGCCCCTCCCTCTGCAGGTTTTCCCCACTCACTTGTGGGCGGAGACTATCCTGAAAGATCTCCCAGGTTCAAACATCTACTGTTTTTTCCATTTGTTTCTAAGACCTAAAATAATTCTTTATGTTCATTTGCATGTGATGCCGGTTTTACAATCCCAGTAGTGGTTATTATTACTATTACATTTAAATTACAATAATTTTGGTCCTACATGACTGAGGAACACCAAACAAAGCTCAGCATGACATCTGACATGTCGAGCACCAACACAAACAGGAGGAACTTCCATATAAGAAGTTGTTTGGCCGTATGACGACAGTTTACCATTTGCTGCGCTCGTGTTTTAAGGGTTAAAGTCAGTTACATTTATTCGCTGAACTCAAGTAAGTTTTGAGCCTTGATTATAAAGACCGGACAAAAAGGTGGACAATCTTATCCTCAAGGGCAAAGAGTGCCTCTCACCCTTTCAGTTTCAGTCAAGTTTTATGGCCATTCAGCGCTTTAAAAACAAAGAGTAAAATCTTTATCCTAAAATCAGCTGTAAACCAGTAAAGAGTTGCTAACACAGCTTAATATGTTCCCTCAGATTTGTGCCAGTGAATAACCTAGCCACAGTATTCTGAACTATTTGGAGACGAACTGGAGATAGCTGAGCTGTTTCTAAACAGATGTAGTGTCTGGATTAGGCCTACAATCAAATCTACACCAATTTCACCACAAATATGGTTAATAGGTCAAAATGACTGAATACAGGAAAAATCCAGGCGTTGTGATGGCTAAACATTCTTAATGGTTTAATAATGGTAACTTTACCCACCCTGGCTTGGTCTACTGGTTAACATGCTGCTCTGAGAGAGTCCAGGTCATAGTTTTAAAAACCAGCCGTGGACAGTTTTAAGCAATTTTCTCCAGGATCAATAAAGTTGTCCGATTTTGACAATTAGCTAGCAAACAGTATCATCTTCAGTGCAGCGTCCCTCCTGGAATGCCTCCTACTAACTGGTGAATGAGGGGAATCCCATGCCAGGCTGGTACCTGCCCCCATTCGGCCCATGTTTCCATATCCCATCTCCGGATGTGGCCAGCTTAGCCTTTCCATAATAAAGAGACAATACATCCCGGGCTCATGGCAGCTGCCTTTCCTTATCAGCCTTGGCCAAAGAAGAGAAGGGAGGGAGTGAAAAAGAGCTGACTAGTGCCCTCCATTTCCTGGCCTCCTTCAACAGCACAGCTCAGAGCAGGGCGCCAGGTTCTAGACCTGGATTAGTGGTTTCCCTGCTCCAGCTCCAACACACCCCATCCTGCTCATTAGTGGAGTTATCAGGTGTGTTACAGCAGGGAAACAGCATACAGTCCATTAGCATGTTTGCCTGTATTGTACTTGAAAACCCAGTAGAAGTCAACGGACAGATGCTAAAAATAGTGTAACAGGCAGGTAATGTGTCGAAACATCTGTGGCAATCGAGGGTACATTACAGATGCAAAAGATGAGGTTAAAGACGGAACTGGATCTGTCAAGTTCAGTTACAGCTAATAAAAAAATCAGAAATTATAATGTATTTATTGCATGTATATTGTATTTACATAATGTAATACATAATATCATGTATTTAATACATTTAAAGTGGATTTGCAAGAAAATCTGGCCACAAAGCTGGATTTCTCAGTTAGTTATCTTAATTTAAACCTAAAGTGAAGATTGGCTTACATTATCTGGATAAGTGAAAAATACTAGTGAGTATTCAACAGAGTAGGATTGCCCTGTAAAGACAAACAATCTGAG
Source organism: Bryconaethiops microstoma (assembly GCA_037577275.1). Classification (NCBI taxonomy): domain Eukaryota; kingdom Metazoa; phylum Chordata; class Actinopteri; order Characiformes; family Alestidae; genus Bryconaethiops; species Bryconaethiops microstoma. The sequence continues at coordinate 1,520,856 of JBBJLS010000082.1, read as the reverse complement.
CACAAAACTGGCCTGTCCCTTTTCCTTCTCTTACAGTCAGGTTATCTGACTAAATTTACAAATCCTGCTCTGAGATCTATACCCCAAATCCAAGTCTGTATAATGATAGTATTTGGAGTTTAGCATAGTTTTTTATACTTTTGGACTAAAATAAACAAAGCAAACACTCCACTATAGCATTAAATGGGAATTCCACTGATGCTTCATTACATTTATGAATAATTAAAACATTCAGATGTAAACAAAGTCATTCATAGTGGTTTGATGTGAAAATCTCTAACCTAGTATAAACCAGAATTGTTCATAGTGGTGGCCAATGGAACCAGACATACAGAGTCTTTAAAGGCCCCCTGGCAGAACGTTATTATATGGTATGAATAATGGTATGAATAGCCTGATGCCTGGGACACTGTTGTACCATAGTTTTAAAATAGCGTTTTGACTTTAAAAGTATTTTTTCAACCTATTTATGGTGGAGGGGTACATGCAGGGTGTGGTAAGGCAAAACAGTCCCAGAAGAAAACTGATTTAGTTCAGATTTGCTACTATTTTAGCATCATCAGCATTCCATATAAACACTCAGAAGATGTGTGGGTTCACTGCTGGGTTTGAATTGTTAATAAAATGGCTGTATTTGTGTTGTAGACATCTGGTTCCATTCACCACCACTGTATAAAATAGGAGTCATAAGTTTCCCAGAAAATCCACTTTGAATGTTTACAGAAATGCAGAAATTGTGAACACTTGCTGGAATTGGCACATGAATGGTGTGTCTAAGACATCATGTCTACAAAATAAATAGCCTGAGACAATATCCCAGTCCCCAAACGCGCCTCAGATAATGAGGGTAATTAGGAGAATGTAAAAATGCTGAAAGGTGTAGGTGGCCCTCAGTGGAAAATTCCCCGCGCTGCACGCGCTCCACACGATGCGACTGGAGCTGATTAAGTAGCTCTTCCCTATTTTATCTCACTCTGGTGGAAGTAAAACGGCTTTATCTCCGAGCACCTGCCGATAGATACTGCGAGATTGAGCCCTTCTGCAGACTCCACATTCCATCTGCACAAAATACACTCCTAAATTACCCTCATGGAAACAATGAGTGAGACTAGGGGGAAGGAGAGAGAGAGAGAGAGAGAGAGAGAGAGAGAGAGAGAGAGAGCGTGAAAGTAAGTTAGTGATTACAAGAAAGAGAGAACGAGATCATTAAAAAAGACAGGGAGAAGGATGTACGTTAGATGTTTTAGATCATCAATCCAGAGCTGCTAGGGGCTTCAAAATATAGACATATACAGTGTGTGTGATCACAGCACCAGAAAAAGCAGAGTTTCTCTATCTGATGCTGTGTGGAAGAGAAGGATAGGATAGAGGGAGAGAGGGAGGGAGGGAACGAGAGATAAAAGTGTTGCTCCTAGGTTAAACTGAGCCTCTTCTGGAAAGAGGCCACTGACACACAGTGCTTAGCTTGGCGCTTTCCCACGATTTTTCCTACCCGCTATAGTAGTCTGTATGTGAGTGAGTGTGTGTGTGGGCCTGGGTGAATATTTGTTTGACTGGGTGAAGCTACTGCTCTGGGTGTGTGTGTGTGTGTGTGTGTGTGTGTGTGTGTGCACATTTGTACATATGTTAGTATGTGCGTGTTTGTGAAAGTACGTGTGCCAGTATGTACATGTGTATGTGTGCGTATGTATGTGTGTTAGTGTGTGTATGTATGCAAGTGTGTTAGTGTGTGTGTGCGTGTGTGTGCTTTTGTGTGTGTGTTAGTGTGTGTGGGTATACGCGTGTGTGTGTTTGTGTATGTATGTGTTAGTGTGAGCATATGTACGCGTGTGTGCGTGTGTGTATATGCGTGTGTGTCAGTATACTAGTATACTCATTTCATTCATTAAGTGCAAATGGGTAACTTGTGTTCCACAGGCTAAGTACAGGCCTGTGTGTGTGTGTGTGTGTGTGTGTGTGTGTGTGTGTGTGTGAGAGAGGAGCTAAAAGAGCTTCCTTTCTGTATTTGCTTGCAGAGGAATTCCAGTTATGGCCCTTGGCTTCACTCCAAGGTTTTCCCATCACTACACTTCACTTCTGCAAGCCTTGCCCTCTCAGCATCTCCAAACTATTTACACACACACAGACACACACAGACAAACACACACACACACACACACAGACACACACACACACACACACACACACACACACACACACACACACACACACACTATATCTGATCCACAACACATCTCAGAAACCAAAGCAGAGTAAAAAATATGCAATACCTAAAAATCAAAACAATTCCACATCTGAAACAACAGCTCCAGTTATTTATTTCCTGTCTGGGCCTTTTAAAGGGCTCATATCCTACAGTCGGATAACAGATTTTTCCCTGAGGTCCACTTATGACGTGTGTAAAGTTTTATTACCCAGAAACAGCCATATTTTTACACTTTCCAGCCTGTTCATCCTTTACAATCCATCAGGCTGTTTTTAAGTCTTTGCCTATAGATGGATTAATTATCACTGCTAGAATAAAACCTCATATTTGCATTTTTGGCACTTTTTACTTTTTGATATAATTTGAAAACACCAGGTGACCTTTACCTTGTGTGGAACAAACACACTGTATTTTTACACAAGCTTTCACTTTATGAATGTTTTTTTTTTTTTACTTTACCTTAAAAGCTACCATTCTGAAAATGACAGTGACGATATGTAAATGATCTCAGAGTGGCTGTCCTGCATTGTGCCATATTCAAAAAACAGAGCAGGGATGCAACACTCCTTACGACTTCAGTTCGAATGGGTGGGCCTAAACAGCTATAGGCTGCATGAGTGGATGTATGTAAATGCACTGGTTTGTGTGACATCACATTAACCCCAGAAACCGACTGGCACGCTGGCACATCACTGCTGCTAAAACATCATCGTATACAAACGTATGTCCTTATTTGACCCTTCCGTGTGTTTGGTTCCACAATGGAGGCTTCAGGCATCACAGGAAGCGTTGTTTCCTGATCATATGTCGTGTAGAACCAAAGATCACATACGACATGAAATTTACAGTTTTTGGAACTTTTAAAAACACCATCGCTTTAAAAAATGGTGTTGTTTAAAAGACAAAAGAACGAAATGTATTTTTGTTTCTGATCGTTAAAAAAAACAGGTGTGAGAGGCCCAATCATGTGGTTGTGAGAGGCGGTATGAGTGGAAGGGGAGTGTGTGAAGGTGGGTCTGCATGTAAGTAAGTTTGACTTGCCATATTTCAACATATTATAATACGAATGCGTGTGTAAACTGAAGATTTCCAAAATCTTTAATATGTGTGTTTGTGGATTTTTATAAGTGAAAAGAGAGGGATTTATGACTGATTTGGATTAATTGTGTTCAAACAGTTGCTTAAATTATAAAAATAAGCTTTTTATAGTATTGGCTGGGTTGTCCCAAAGAAAAGCATATGAGATAATTATCCATTACACCTTGTTTAAGAAGAAAGTGGTGCAGAAATGGGAAAAATACCCTCAGAGTTCTAAGGGTTAAGCACAGTTGTTTATATGACAATTAATCATCAGTGAAGATCGGGTGATTTGTATTAATTCCAAGTAATTCCGGACCATTTCTATGCCATTTATTACAAACACTCACAGCAGCTGCTGTTATCAAAGGATGCAAAACATCGTTGTCAAGCCTCGGACACTATGGCAGCCTGTGACCCTTTTTAGAAACTTGTGTGTTTATTCCCATTGGCTTGGCTCAGCTCCAAATGCCTCACTCTCTCCCTAGCTTTCCACACTTCACTTGACCCCTAGCACACTTCACACTCAGTGGTGAAACACAGCGACCTGCGCGAAGCCCTGCCCTCCCTCACGAGCCCCTCTGGGAAAAGGGCGAGACTTTGGAGAGTCTTTTGAGGGCTGGTGAGGAAGGGAAAAGCTGAGTTAAAAGAGAGGGAGGGGGGAAAAAAAACAATAAAGAAAAACACAGGATACTGAACTCTGGCACGGCAGAACTCAAGAGACAAGTAAGGACAGGTCCCGGACAAAGGAGTTCAGAAAGAATTAAAAAACAAGAGGCAGCCGGAGGGAGGGAGGGAGAGAGGGAGAGAGGGAGGAGAGAGAGAGAGAGAGAGAGAGAGATAATATCACATAGTACAGTGAATGGATTGTATTATGGAGTACAGAAAAGGCCTGTATTAAAAAAAAAAGGTTTGCTTTTACGCAACAAAAGGTGTTTTCCAGCCTGGCGAGTGGAGCACGGGACATGCGTGGGAATACAATGAAGAATGAGGGGAGGCTGGGCTAAAAGGTGTAAGAAGGAAAGGCGGATGAATAATGGATGAAAGGATGGAGGATGAGACGAGAAAACAAACAGTCACGATGACAGGAGGAAAGAGAGGGCCGGATGTGTCGCCTGAGCTAAATTAAAGCCACGGGCAGAGCGTTCAAACAATCAACACCGAAAAAACTTCGGGCCAACAGTGAACTTTTCAATTCATTATACGGGGAGAGAGAGAGAGAGAAAGAGAGAAAGACAGGGAGACCAGTACTAGAGACAGAGACAGAGAGAAACAGGCAGGAGAAGCAGAGGCAGAAAGAGAGAGAGAGAGAAAGAGAGGGAGAGAGAGACAGACGAAAGTAGCAGACAGAGAGAGAGAGAGGTACTAGAGACAGAGAAAGAGAAAGAAAAATCTCAAAGCAGTAGCAACGTCTTTACTGGAGCAAGGATGTGTGTGTGTCTGTGTGTGCGAGAGAAAGAGAAAGAGTGTGTGTGTGTGTGTGTGTGTGTGTGTGTGTGTGTGTGTGTTTGTTTCTGTGGGTGTATTACACTCCGTCATGAATCTTCAGCCCAGCATCAAACCTGAGGCAGCATAATATAACGGATTATAATAATTTTCAATAAAATATGCATTGTGAGCATATTGTGATATTTTTGTTTGCCCAAAACAAACTTCTTGGGCTGTTTAAAAACATAAACATGCCCCTAAAAAACTGTGCATTGTTTATATTGTTTATTTTCCATGATTATTTGAATAGTTCCTCCGGTCAGACATTAACATGTGTCTGTACAGATCAGTTTTACAATGAAAGCTGCTACCGCTGACAAATCTAGAACTTTTTTCTTGTTTTGCATGTCTGGATCTGATTGAACCAACTCTTAGGTGTACAACATGCATTTGGGACAGACTCAAAGTTCTTTATTTGTCACATACACAGTTATAAAATTACAGCATGTAGTGAAATGAGCTTCTGAAACAACTATGAGACTGTGCATTATAGTTATAATAAATTAAACATAGTATATAATAAATTAAAGCAAACATGTAAGGCTACAACTAAGTTTTAATAAATTGTAGAAATAATATATCAAAATAAACCCATGCATCATGCAGGCTATACATGTACTGTACAGATGCACAATATCAGTATTATATTAGTAACAGCAAGATCAGAAACAAATTATCTGACAGATTCCTAGAGCTGGCTGATACTTTAAACTGATATGTGAAGAAATAATTATGGTTCTATATAAAACAGAATGCTAAGATGAAACTTGGTCACCTGCATGTTACTCATTTCGCTACACCTGTAACTCTACAGAAAAATTTATTTTCTTTTCCATGCTAATCCAGACAAATGTAGTTCTATTTGCCTCTCTACAGCGGCACAATACAAACCACAAACCTAACGGAGCTCACAAATGAACAAACACAGACTTCACAGCTCATATCTGAGGATCTTCCCCTCTATGTTCAGAATCCGAATCAGAAAACAGCTACAAATAAACCTATTCTCTGACTGTTCCGCACTCATTCAAGGAGTAAAAGGCAAATGCTGAGTTTGATCTTCACTCTAAAAGTGCATAGGGGAGGTTCATGAGGGCCCCTTGTTTGCCAAAATGAGAAACGGAACAGATTACAGTGAGCAAGCAAACAAATCTATACTTCTTGCAATAAAACTACACTTAATACAATAAAACTACACTTTATACAATAAAACGACACTTCACACAAGAAAATGACACTTCATACAATAAAACTACACTTCATACAATAAAACTATACTATAAACAATAAAACTACACTGTATACAATAAAACTACACTACATACAATAAAACTACACTAAATACAATAAAACTACACTTCATGCAATGAAATTACACTACAAACAATAAAACTACACTGCATACAATAAAACTACACTTCATGTGATGAAATTACACTACATACAATAAAACAACACTTCATACAATAAAACTACACTATACAGAATGCAACTACGCTACATACAATAAAACTACACTACAAAAAATAAAACTACACTGCATGCAATAAAACTACACTTCATGCGATGAAATTACACTTCATGCAAAAAAACACACTGTGAAAAAAAAACTATACTTCATGCAAAAAAATGACACACACACAAACACACAGCGTATTGGAGAACAGCAAGGTAGTGTCTCTGATGTTTGACTGGTTCTTATGGGTATGATATTATGATTGGTGGAGGGGCGGGGCTTGTGGAACCTGCTGTAAAAATGAAAACAGTAGTCTGGGGGAAAAGGGGGAAAGGTCCACTTTGGTGCTCACTATGTGACGTTCTCAGTTTCTGCCGCTATCAGTTTTGCATTTTCCACTGGTCAACTGTCTCTAATGAGATTTTAGATTAGGTTAGCATTGGTATGTACAACACTGTACTAAAGTCTTGTGAAAATAATATTTAAAAACTGTTTAGATGAGCAGTGAATATTTATTCACTTAAATACATCACTAAAAAAACAACACAAGTACTAAATAAATACAAGTAACATCATACAGTAAATAGTGTTATGTTCAGTATATCATTGTGTTCCTTGTGGAAGTTCAGTATTACTTGTAGTTTCCATCAGAAACCCGGTTTGAATTAGTCCTTCGTTAAATTAAATCAGGAGCTGCTGATGGAGTTTCACAAATCCAAACAATGGCTGGAGGAACCGAGGAGGAATCTGGAACCGAACCTGTGTTCTCCTCACCAGCTCACAAAATAACAACTACTTTTTTTTTTACAAACTAAACAAATCCTGATATTTTTTACTGGTTTCTATGACAGACTGAAAAAAACGGCTTTAAACATTTAAACTGTGCATTTCTGCACTAAAGCAAAACAACAGTGAGAAGCATGTATTCATTCTGATCAACTGTGTCTGGAAATTTACTTTGTATACTGTTCTGGATTTATCATTGAACCTTATCCCTAATCTTAATACTCTGTTCTACTGTAATAAATCAGAATTAATACACTATATTTCATCGGCTACAGTACATAGGCTATATTACAACTAATATAATTTTAGACTATCCATTAGCTTCAAAGCAGTTGAGATTTGGTATTCAAGTCAGAAGTAATGAGTATGAGTGCTGCTGAACTGACGTTATCACTATTAGGCATGCATATTGCGAACCGGTACTAATTCCTGACAGGTCAATACTGAAATATATAAAGGCTCTGTAATGAACTGTGCTGCCATCAGTATTTATAAAACATTAATGCATTCTAACATAACTGGCCTTATTAAATGGTTGATCAGTGGGATCACTGGATCAGTGGGAGGGACATGAGTGATGCTCTGCACATCACAACCACACATTTAAAGAACATTTATAGCTTGTTATTTGTCCAAAAAAGTTATAATAAGATAGCTGTTGATGTCTTTTTTTTTTTATTAACTATGGAGACTAGTTTCAATAAGACTATCAATACTGGTGTCAATAAAATCCCAATGAAACCCATCTTTAGTCTCTATCTAGATAGGACATGCTATATGCTTGTGTTTATGTTTGTCACTTAACTGCTTCTGCACCACTAGCATTAACTTATTGATATATAATTCAGTCCAGAGTACATTAATTGCTCAAATGTTTCAGGTGAAAATGCTGCTGCAGTGTGTTATGAATGTTCTGAGCTAGGAAGCAGCTCATGCGCACACTGATGCGTCTTGGTTTGCTGTGACTGATGGGCTTGTTGTGTGAATGGATAGTAAACAATTAATTTTTCCACAATATTCTTGTCCATTTTAGAAATGTATGGACTATAGACAGATTGCACAATTTCGCATCGCATTTTTGAATTGTGGCAAGAGCTACAGAGGGGTGTAGCAGCTGTCAACCCTCGCCACATCGTAGACTCGCCCCAGCTATCTTCACATATATTTAGGATACTCAGAGGAGGACATGAGGCACTTTTAAAAGATTAGATCAGGTAAAAAGTCAAATTTACAGCCAAGACATGCCAAATGTGTAAAGTTTGATTATTTAGTTTTGTACCGAGGCTATGAGACTAAGACAGCTAACAAGTACTGAATGCTTATACCACAATGTGTAAACTGCATGCCTAAATCATCACACACATCACAAATGTGGACAAAAGTACATATTCAGCTTTTGTCAACTTTGAACTGTATCCATAGTTTCTCTCGTTTTTGGACAATGTGTGAAAATTGTGTGCAAATTTGGCCTCCCCCCAATTCCTGTAGGCTGACACCCTTGAATCTGGTACTACTACATGCTAATAGCTTGTTCTCTCTCTCTGTTCCTCCCTCCAGAGCCTCAGCTAAAAGGCATTGTCACGCGCCTGTACTGCCGGCATGGATTCTACCTCCAGATGTTACCAGATGGCACCATGGACGGCACAAAGGACGAAAACAGCTCCTTTTGTGAGTCTCCGTGAACATGCCTTGCATGGCAAGACATCTCGCAACATCATAACAGAAGCAGAAGATAAAAGTGTAGCACGCTGACTCACTCCACCCGCCTGTGGGGATCTGTAATACGCTTTATGTAACCTGTACTCCCCTTTTAATCAAGTGTTGCGTGGTGCTGAGTGGGTTCAACTCACAACTAAAATTTCTTTTGTTTACAGCGTGTAGCACTTTTTATAGCACTTTTTGGAAGTAAACATCACCACAACCTTTCATCTGTCTCACATGGGGAAATCCAGCATGTGTTCTAGTGCCTTAATGCTTCTTTTTGATGAGAAAGTAAAAATTTGAGTTTGAGTGCTTTTAGCACCCATGGCGCTTTCCTTATACACTGCTATTGTGCCGCCTTGCAAAAGTAATTCAGACACTTCTTGGGTAGCAGCAACAACAATAACAACAACAACAATAATATTTATAAATTTTAATATGAAGAATGACAAATCAGTATATTTTCCATTTGGATATGAAATCAAATCTAATCTTAAACCCTTCTAATTCTTATAGAATATTTGAATATTTATATCAATACAGTAGGGGTGTAATGGTACAGAAAGGTCACGGTTCGGTTCACACTATAGTTCTGACGTCACAGCTCGGTACGGTTCACGATACAGCGAAGTTAAGCAACAAAAAGTTCTAAAGAATGAGGCTTGGTTTGTTTTCGTTTATT
>JBBJLS010000082.1:1473647-1511360 GCA_037577275.1 Bryconaethiops microstoma | reverse complement strand
CTGGAGGAACCGAGGAGGAATCTGGAACCGAACCTGTGTTCTCCTCACCAGCTCACACAGTATCTACTACTTTTACACACAAAACTAATCATGATACTGTTTACTGCTTTCCTGTTTACATTTATTCTAATGTTAACTTTGCTAGCAGAAAGACATTTTGTCACATGCTGAGAAAAAGGCTTCAAATAATTCGCATGGGCGACTTTCTCACAGTACTGTATGTCATCTACGGGTGTATATATGTCATTAGGGTTATAGTAACACTGATAGATCACAGAAACAGATGTCACTTGCTGGACATTTCAGGTTATTTTGGAAGAAAACTACTTCAAAATAAATTTAAAAAAACAAAATTTCTTTCACTTACAATGCTGAACAAAATTCCCCTTAGCAGAGCAAAACAGGCAAAAACAAAACAAGTTATACAGTTTAAGGCTTTTTTTGCATAGAGTGGCAGAACTCAGGAAGCTTCCTGTACTCCCATTTATTCAGGCTACCTTAAGTACAATCCACCTCGATATGCTGGGATAAGTGTGTTAGTATCACCCATAGTGTTTCTGTAATTCCGCATTAAAGTTCTCTGGGTCCTTTTAAGCCACAGTTCCAGTACACGTATAAAATCTGTGTAGGCAAAAATGACCAAAATCAGTCCTAATTCATTTTTACACAACCATTTTCCATCCTTTCTTTATTCCTTACAATTAAACATGTGGTTTGTTATTGTGCCTTTAAGACTGATGTATGTAAATGAGCAACATTCTAATTGCCAGCCAACCTTGCCTCATTCAAAAATCCAAGTTCAAACACTCCTTACACATTTTGAGTGAATGTGTGGAGCTTATTCGTGACCTGAATAGGCAAGCATATGTACATGCCCTCTTTTTTGTGACAATAGTGGATTCAAAAAAGGCTGTTTTTACAGCTTATTAGTGTGATATCCATTGTATTGCACATGTATTCAGATTTTTGATCGGTTGATCAGGGGCCGAATATTGATTGTTACAAAAAATTGATTTCTGTGGTTGAGTCATCGCCGCAACGTTATGGGGAGAGAGTGCGAAAGGGGTGAGTCACCTTAAAAGTGTGTGGCGGAGAGGGAGTCTGCAACATTATGCTATGGCAACAGGAAAGTGACAAAATGCAGAGCAACAAATCAGTCTTACAGCAGACTCATAAACAGACTGCAAGACACTAAAGCTCAGGTCAGATATAAAATAAAGATGTGGGTCACAGTTTGTTGTGGTTTAATTAATAATAATCAGCCCATGAACTCGACAATGTGTGCTTTACCCAAGAGCAATTCACTCTTAACAATAAACAGCTCGGTCAGAGACCAGAAACCCCTCTGTGGTTCAGTAGTAAAACACGGCGCTGAATGAAAAGACTCAGAAAAGGTGCCAGTTCAAATCCACGGTGTGAGCAGATTTTTTTTTTTTTTTTTTTTAACACAAATTATTTTTGGTCATAAAACTATTTTGGGTGTCTCCAAACACTGGGTTTATAACAACCACACAATCACACTGTAGCCTGTAAGGACTGAGAGGTGAATACTTTGTGTCACATCAGACTTAAGTTCTCCATCATTAGGGTTATTTAACATTTGCTTGTCTTATCAGTGAGCGCATTTCATTTCAAAACCTTCCTGGAAAAGATTGCACACGTTCAATTTGATATTTTGGCCAAAAAAAGGTCACGTGAGCGTGCGTGCGGCTCTCCAGAGCAAAGAGCATATCCACACAATTAACTCTCAGGTTTTATGGTCAAGCTCAAACACACCAGAGAGACGGAACTGATAAGGCACTCACGTCAATCCTTACCCAACTGCCGGCTGAATAAGTAGCTTCCTATTTTCTCACTCAGTTGTGAATAATCATATTACTACAACTTACATTTGTGTTGGCAACCAACAGGTCCTAATTACATGGTTGGGGTTTTTTTTGGTGGAGGGGAAGACATGTTTTCAGACGTGAACAACCGGTCTGTTTAGTGTGTGGTGTTGGTTAGTTCACATGACGCTGGGAGACAATTAGGCCAGTGTTTTCCCAATCAAACCCTTGGAAACCTTCAGACAGTAATTTCATGATACCTCACAGTGTATAGTTTCTATGGTGTTTGTGATGAAGCTGGAATGGACAAAATGCAGCAAATCAGTGGCACCACATTATACATTTTAGCCAATCAGTTACCATACGGTTCTACGCTGGGTGGGTCTAAATCTGGTTCTCTCAGAACTGCTGAGACCCTCACTGTCTTCAAGACCTGTTTCAACTACATGTTCACGTCATAAATTAACTTAACTAACACAAATGTCAGAAAAAAGAAGAACAATGTCTGGGATCTGACTGGTCCCAGGTGGAGTCCTAACTTCTTTTCTGGTATACTATTAGTCTTCTAGCGGCTCTTAATTTTATGTCGAGGCTTACTGGAATGTGTTTTCTTCTGATCTCCGAGGCACAGATGTACATCACTCTGGATAAGAAGGTCTGCCAAATGCTGTAAATATAAATTTCATCATCCATACAGTTGTTCAGTGTTCTTGAAGCACTGATGACGTTAATGATGTACTTATAAATGTGCACGGTGATATAAGTTATCACAATAACATATCATAAGGTCCACCACTGAAAGACAGTCCACCTTTTTTCCCAAATTTCGTCTCCAATCTAGTCATGTCAAACTCCATCAACTACTAACACAATAATTGGACATGGATGGCTGTGGCATGATCAGGGATCAACTTCAATTACAGCACTCAGAAGTAACAGTGCACCTTTTTACTCGCCGCTGGCTGCTAATATACCTGAATACAGCAATCAAAGCTGTGAACGCAGTTCCCTTAATTGTCACCATTACTAATCTGTTAGAAATCAATTATCAAACCATTAGAAGCCATTATTAAACTATTAAAAATCAATAGTCACCCAAATCTTTTCCTAAACGTATCTCAACCACATCAAATCAGATCCAGATCTTCATTAAGGTGGTGCAGACTTGTGAATGTGGTAAGTCACATTTTGTCCTAAACCACTTCCACCTTAAAGAAGAGCTGGATGTGGTTTGAGTGGGTAGAGAGACTTTCTGGGGACATATTTACAGAAATGATTTGTGTGATTATTGACTTCTATTGTGCACTCTGTAACTCTAGTGTTAAAGAGGAAAAATTTAGACTCCAAAAATGTCTCGGTTGATGGACTACATCTGGGATATGTGGAAATCTGTAAATCTGATTGTGTGTTTAATAATAATAAAAAAGCAAATCTTTCTACCCATAATTATGAGTGTGGATGTACAGTGGTCAGTCACTCTTTGAATAAAACTGGCTTTTATGAAAGGTAAACAGGCAGGTACCATATAACAAAGTCCACATTCCTGAAAGCAAATGAAATTCTACTGTGGTTTGAGAGGCTTCTGAACAAAATAATATCTAGCAAATATATTTCTATACACTGTGACTGCAACATATTAACAACACACTGATAATAATTTAATAACAAATCATGCCTCGTCAATGTTTATCAGAAATATCTGAATTATAATTTACATTTATCTAAACACCTTCAGAAACTCTTGAGGTTGGATAAACTGGCTGAGGTTGGTCATGATGTTCACACTGCCCAATAAAACCTCAGCTGATTGGTTAGGAGTCCATTTGAATATTGCTATATATGTCTGCTCGCACTGGAGTTAAAAAGAGTGTTTCATTCTGCTTCATGAATAAGAAACAGTACAGGGCAGCCAAACAAAACAGATCAGTCATATGTCGGTCTTAATTACAGAACAACAAAAACAGTGTGCTGTGAGGCTCATGTAAAAATGAATTATCACTGTTTACTTCACATAAAATCATGTAAAAGTTATGAGAGAGAAAAAATAAAAGACAAGAAAATGGATATGGACCCTTCAAAGGAAGCAAATGTGATTCTTTCGGTGCTCTTGTTTTTAAGTGTGTACCATAAAGGCCAATTTCACAATAACAATCTGCTCAGGGCAGCTCCACTTACTGTTGTTTGATTTGAGGTCACGGTGGATGACGGGCACTATGGCTTCACTGTGCAGGTACAGCATGCCCCTGGCGATCTGCACGGCCCAGTTGACCAGAACTTGGGGCGGGATGCGCCTGCCAGCCAGGGCGCGGCTCAGCGGCCCTCCGGAGGCGTACTCCATGATCAGGCACATGTTGGGCTCCTGCAGGCACACCCCTTTGAGGGCGATGATGTTGGGGTGCTTCAGCATGGAGAAGAGCCTCGCTTCATTGCGCACGTTCTGTGCTGTCACACTAATATCCTCGTCAGGATCCTGACGAGCCGCCTTGACGGCCACCAGCTCCCCTCTCCAGGTGCCCCGGTACACCTTCCCAAACCCACCCACCCCAATGACCTCCTCCAGTTTCAGCTCCCGGAAATCCACCACTTCAGGTTCGAACTGCAGCTCAGGCCCCACGCTGCCGACGCTGGCCGGCAGCTTGCCATAGCTGCCAGGCTTGAGCGAGACATAGTTGGAGGGAAAGATGCCCACTTTGTTGTTTACCTTGCCTGCCCACCAGCCCTCATCTCCAGACACCTCGGAGTCCAGAGACAGGACCTCCACCACGTCCCCTTTGCGCAAGGTCAGCTCATCCTTTCCCGAAGCTTCATAATCGAATAAAGCGGTCCACACCGGGTTGCTGAAGCTCCCCTTCTGGGATTCCTCCAGACTCTTCCAGTGCGCCAGAGGCCCGCGGATAAAAATGCTCTTCAGGGGCTCCATGGGGGGCTCTTTTCAGTGCCTCGAAAAGTGAGTCAATGGGCCCAGTCAACCGGGACGTTACAGGTGTGAACTCTCTGTCGCCTCTCTCCCGTTCCAACCCCTTGGTGAGGCTCATCAGGGCCTTTTGCACCCTTCTTCTCCAAGACCAAGCGGCACTCTACCACACAGCCATGGTCAAGGGAGCTCCTCGATAACACCCTGACACCTGTGGACATAGGTATGGCCAACCCTATGACTCCATTAAACTCCTAATAAGCAGCTTCCAGGCCTGAGGGACTCAACAGAAGAAGTTCTCACGTACGTGCCAAGCTGGACAAGGCCACCCAGACTCCATCAAGCTACTGCAGAATCCCTGAGCTACAAGAACAAGAACAACACTGGGGTAGAAAATGAAACATCTCCATATCTCTGCATCAGAAATGCTGATTATGAAAAAAAATTCAACAAACCCTTGCTTTGCTGACCACAGAGTCCAGCGTGAAAATGATCAAGGAGATCAGAAGTTTTCCAAAAGGAAATTCAAGAAAGGTAAATATGGTAGGTAGTGAGGAGAGGGGTGTGTGTGTGGAGGGGAGGGTTCAGAAATGGGTCTATTTAGTTGTCCATTTTCAGTCGTCAGTATTTTTAGCCGTCCAGCGCTGCGGTCAGCGCGAGCAGGAAGCGCAGAGGCGCGCAGAAGAATGGCAGGAAAAGAGTGTGCGCTCGGCTCAGGACGCAGAGCGCACTTTTAAAAAAGCGCCTCACTTCGACACAGAAACACAGACAGACCTTTTAAAGACCCCCATTTCTGCTGTCCTCGCTCAAACTCTTCTGGAAACTTTCCACCCGCCGCGCAAAACCCAACAGGAAGAACTTCGTGCCCTCTCTCTCTCTCTCAAAACTTCGCAAAGCAGCTCCGCACCCGTGCGGCTCCTCGGTTCTCTCTCTTCACTCCCGATTCTGCGCCATCGCTCCTCGTTACGGGGCAAAGCAGGCGCGCGTCCAGCTGATCAGGGTCCTCCGAGCCGCAGCCCGCTCTCCTCCCGCTGCCCGGGCGGTCGAACCACTCTACGTTGCTGCCTGTGGGCAGGCTGGAGGGAGGGGTTTCAACTCTCTCTGCCCTGGGTGAGTTCCCATCTGCCCCCCGTGTCCTAGCTAGAAGCACTAACTAGTGCGCACTACGCGCAAAGTAGTGCGCACCGCTCCGGACGCGCGCCCTCAGTTCAGAATCAGAATCAGAAAACGTTATTGATTTTGAAGGAAATTGCTCATGTTAAAACTGCACAGACACGCAGAGACAAAAGCAACATAAAATATAAAGTCTAAAATAAATCCAATAAAAATGCAATATCTGTAGGGGAAAAAAACTCAATATGAAATACACCACGCTATATACACAAATGCTGAGATATACTATACTACGCTTTACCATATCATATCATACCATACCATACTATACTATGCTATACTAAACTATACTGTACCTTATCATTCTATACTATACTATACTATAATATAATATACTATACCATACCGTACCATTCTACATTATACTATACCATGCTATGCTATACTATACAGTACTGTACTATACTATAGACATGTACTATACTATAGACATATAGAGTTAAGTAAATTACTAGTAAGACACATATCAGAATCTGAAAACTCTATTGATCCCAGAGCAAATTGACTGACAACCACACAGACATACAGAGAGGAGAACAATATAAAATATAATGTCTAAATAAAATCAATTTTCAGAAATCTGTAGAAAAACCTAAATGTGAAATACACTATGATATATAGATAAATACTGGGGTGTTAGAACTATAGATAAATAATTTACTGAAAAGAATGGAGTAAAAGACATAAAAGAAACAAAAGGACGTGTAGAAAATTAATAAAAGAAAGTGCTATAGATATTTATGAGCAGGCGGAGGAGAATAGTGAAGTTTTTAGTAGCTTTTTAAAGCTACACATGGTGCAGATCTGATTCTGATGGTCATTTGATTGCACAGCATAGTGGATAAACACTATTTCACCGTGGTTAGTTTCAGCTCTGCTGAGGGAGTTTTACACAACAAAACAGTGTTCTAGACAGACAGTGAAAATCTCACACACTAAGACAATTCTATACAATAAAGAGCGTTCTAGACTGCCACTAAGCACATTCCACAATTACAGAGTTCTGTATAATAGCAGGGCATTCTAGATAATCACAAAGCACATTGCATACTTAAAGAGCTCTGTATAATAGCTAGAGTGTTCTAGATAGTCGCAAAGCATCACATACTCTAAAAAAAAGTCCTGTGTAAAAGCAGTGTTCTAGATCATCACCAAGCACAGCGCACACTAAGAGAGCTCTGTTTAATAACAGGGTATTCTAGATAGTCGCTGAGCATCTCACATACTAAGAGAATTCTGTTTAATAGCAAAGGGTTCTAGATAGTCACTAAATATATAACAGCATTCTAAACAGTCACGAAGCACACACTAAGAGAATCCAGCAAAATGTTCTAGATTGTCTCTAAGCATCTTATGATCTGAGAGAATTCTATATAAGAGCAGAGCAAATCTAGACAGTCACTAAGCATCTCACATATATAATAGCAAAAGGTTCTAGATAGCCCCACGGTGACACAGTGGGTAAGGCTGTTGCCTCACACCTCCAAGTCCTGACCTGGTATGTGTGGAGTTTGCATGTTCTCCTTGTGGTGGTGTGGGTTTCCTCTCACAGACATGTGCGTCAGGTGAATTGGAGATTCTGAATAATATAATAGTGTTCTAGATAGTCACTAAGCAATTCACACAATGAGAGCCTTCTGTATATAACAGCAGAGTGTTCTTAACAGTCACTAAGTATCTCAGACATCTACGAGAATTCTGCATAATAACGAATTGTTCTAGACACTCACTAAGCATCTCACATGTTAAAAGAATTCTATATAATAGCAAAGGGTTCTAGATAGTCATTAAGCATCTCGCATTAAGAGAATTTAACATAATTGTGTTTTAGATAGTCGCTAAGCATTCACACAGTGAGAGCATTCTATATAATAGCAAAGTGTTCTAGACAGCCATTAAGCATTTCACACATCAAGAGATTTCTGTAATAGCAAAGCATTCTAGATAGTCACTAAGCATCTCACACACTAAGAGAATTCTATATAATGGCAGAGCGTTTTAGACAGTTGTACTAGACGTATTGTGAAATGTTACATTTCTACTGCTTTAACTGTTCCTTGGTAGTCTGAGTGGTGTCTTTAGGCCTGTTGTTTTCTGTAGAGCTTCAGTTCACAGAGGGATGGTCTGACATTTTTCTCTAGACTTTCCTGATACAATCTGTGATCGCCGGCCTGGGGACGTTCACTGCCTAGGAAACCAAAACACACACCCACACACAGAACAGCCTGGGTGAAAGGCAAAGCTTTATTTTGTGAAAGAAACATAAAAGTTCAAAACATAAACAAAACGGCTGCCAAACTTAGCTGAACTTACGGACTTCCCCTTCTCCAACCTATCTCCTCTCTGGCAAAGTTCTACCCTCTGGACTGGATGAAGAGTGTTAGTTTCAGTAGTTCTAGGTCTTTCCTTTACAATAGCCACGTGTCTGTTGTCAAGTGAAGTGCCCTATAGTGACCATCACTGAGGGTACTCACCATCACAAATCCAAAATTCATAGTTCCTTCACAGGATACAGCAGCTGAACGCCCCCAAACCGTGATACTGCCACCACCATATTTCACACCTGGGAAGAGGTTCTTATGCAGGAAAACATTTGGTTTTCATCAAACATAACCTTATTTTATATGAAGTTCTATTTATGACTTATCAGTGTCAGTTACATTCTTTCAGTGGTCCTCTGGTTCCAGTGCTGGAGAAGTGCTGGAGGAGCCAACAGATCCTCAGGGGTTCCTATGACTTTAGTGAAGATCTGATCTCATTTTGGGTCAGATTTAAGGAGATGTTTGAAGAATTGTAATGGTTCACAAACTTTCTAGCCCGACTGTATGCTTTTAAATTAAATTAAAAAGTACTTTGAGGAAATGGTATCAATGTTAAGGTTCAAATGATACCCAGCTCGACTTCTAACATGTTTGTTTGTTTGTTTACACTTCAGGTCAGTCAGTTTAGAATAACTAGTCCCAGATCAGTGCTCTCCGAGCCACTAGGGGGCCATGGTTGGTTCTTCCTGTTTGGAGGAAAAAAGCTACTTTTCCAAGCTTGAGGCCTTTGATGGCTGTCCACAGTGGCCCTTTGTTGTTAGGCTGTGTCCCAAATCACTAAACACTTGTCCTACTTCCACAGTGCACACTTATATACACAACACAGTATTGAAAGACACTGTTTACAGTCAGTTAAAGTAGGAGTATTTTCATACTTTTAATTAGTCCTCTCTAACCATTTTCCCTCACTTTAAGAGTTAAATACACACCCTCAAATACACTCACTCACACACACACACACACACACAGCTGAGTCATCAATTCTTCAGGAAGGATGCAGTTGTTTTCATGGCCCAGTAGCAGCCCCGGGTCTCACAATATGTAAAAGGAGGAACAGATAGTGCGCACACACACACACACACACACACACACACGCCTGTTATGACTCAGTAGATAACAGTTTATTTATTGTTTTCTTGCTCTATTATTTATTATGTTTGCAGTTAAGGCAAATAAGATTTCCAATATTTGTGATCGTGTCCGAAGAAAAACAAGAATCTCCAAAACCTTCTCTACGTCAAATGTAAGTCACTGTACAACTTTCCTATTCCCAGTAATTTGGGAGCAGTTCTCTCTTCTCATTCATCACAGACACCTCACACAATGTAGAGTGAAGCTCTGTGTTCAAATGACGAAAAAAATTAAACAATGGAGATACGTGTATTTTCTTGGACAATGACTCTGCGGTGATAACTCACCGTCCTCTGCTGTAAAACACAAAACAGACAGAAAAAAGAGACACCACAGTCATGAACTTACAGCAGTTTATTTTGGCAGGACATGCAGGAACAAGAAAATGGAAAGAATGAGAGAATTAATATGATAACAGACCCCAGACTGAAGGATCTGAATACTGGGAATCTTTTCAGAGAACTTTCACCCATTTTGGCCTCCACTTCTTTAGAAGAGCCCAGTAAGTAACAGGATCATGGCAAAGATTGGGAACTGGACGGGTTGGGATCAGGATTAGGTTTAGGATCAGGATTAAGTTTAAGGTCAGGATTAGGTTTTGGGGTCAGGTTTAGGAACTGGGTGACTCAGGATCAGGGTTAGGTTTAGGATCAGTAAGAAGGTTTAGAATCAGGATAAGGATCAGAGTGAGGGTTTAGGTTCAGGGTGAAGGTTAGGATCAGGTTAGGTTTAGGATCAGAGTGAGGAATAGGGTTAGGTTTTGACTTGAGGTTAATCCTAGTGTTAGTGCTGAGGGCCAAATTTAGGGCTGAAGAAAGTTAAAGTGGTTTAAACAGATGTTTGTGTTGTTAAACCTCATGTACACATTATTTATATATATAAAAAAAAGCCTAATTAAGCAAAAAGCAAAAAGTGAAACAATACTTCTTTCACAAACTTTGTAGTTTGAGCATCAGGAGTGAATAAAAAAGATTGGTATCAATACATTATTTCCACTACAGTTAAAGTCTAATAAGGGAATGGAGAGCAGATAATCAAATACACAGGCATTGTTGCAACTAAACCTTGTACCTTTAAAGCAGGTACATAATAAGAAATGGAAAAACATCCGTATAATGAGATTTTATTCAAAGTCCTTGATGAATGGGTCAGCCCATTTCTCATTCACTCAATATAAAGGCCAGCCAGAGTTTCAAAAGATATGAAACATAAAAAAGAAATAGTAGAGAAGTGAGAAAATGGAATTGTGAAGTTTTGGTATGACAATCATGAAATATTATGGACCTGAAACATAATATATTTTATTCCACATGACTGTTTTCAAGCCTCTCCTTATTGCTTCGAATTAAACAGTCTGTTTTTGTGACTGTGCCTTTAATACTGATATATGTAAATGAGCTATGTTCTGACTGGCTGCCTCATTCAAAAAATCCATGCTGAAACATTAACTTCGGAGTGAACAACCCTTTAAGACTGACCTCTGGATCTGGCTAACATTTCCTGAGACTGGCCTCTGAGTGCACCGTGTGTGTGGTAAACTGATTTCTGTCCTGTTTACAAGCAAGAACTTTACCTGATTGTAAGTCACACTCAGTGCAAAACTATTTTAAAATCGCTCTAGCATTGGATCTCCATGTGATATTCCACCAGCAGGATTAGCATAGCACAGTTTAATGACTTTCCCAAAAGGATTAATGCAAAAAAAAAAGGTAATTATCGGTAGCTAATCTCAGTCATTAGAGTCGTGACTCATTGGGGTTTATCAATTCACTGCAAAACACCACTTAAGAGTGAAATGGGTTGCACACAGAGTAAAGCACGTGTTGCAAAAGTGTAGAGTTCTCTGCAGTGTTCACTGCGCTAACACTTCTGAGTCAACTAATGGTAATTTTCCACTGGCACAAGGAGCTGCGCTCTACTGTGGACAAATGTTTTTCCATTACACATAAACCGACCTGTACCCGAGTCGAACCCGAACAGCAGGGCTAAAAGCGGGCCACAGCCGAACTGACTGCATCACTGCTTTCCGATTGGTCGAATCAGAAAGCACAACATGGAAAGAGGCCGCTGTTTTTTATTGCCTGCTCAAAAAAACACAGCTATGGAGATACAAACTAACAGCTGGGAAGTCGACGAAGTACAAGCACGACTGTCTGTTTAGGCTGAAATTAAGTTTCAGTGGGAGTTTTCTACGACACTAATACATTTACCTTTAACATTGTGCACAACGTGAAGGTGATCCAGGACATCACTAACTTTGTTAGGTTTTCATTACACGAAAAAAAAAGAATGCAGAGAAAAACCAAAAAAACGCAAACAAGGCTATAAACAATATAAAGGTCACAACAAGGAAAGCAGCTCTGACAGAAAAACCTTCCGCTGGTTCGACTCCATGGACACAGTTTTGGGACGACTGGCCATAAACTGTGGGGAAGGAATTGAGTCAGGAACTCTGTTACGGGCTAAAAGATACCCTGGAAAATCAAATCATGCTACAACTCAGCACAGTGCCTGTATAACTGTGGAAAAGTCCTTAAGTAAGGTCTTACTGAAGAAGAGGAGAAACACACAGACCCAGACAAAAGCAGCAGAAATCTCTGTGATTCTATTATTTCACCTCCAGTCAGAATACAGACTGTAAGATTCCAAAACCAATGCTGCTAAATAGGCTCTTTGCCATTCAGCCTCATATTAATCTTCAAAGAGAAATGTGTGTGCGTCTCTACACTTTTAAAAGTTTCCACAAAGGGTTTTTTGAGCAATGTCATTACACACTGGTATTCAAAATGGTCTTCAGGGCTCCAGACAATCCACATTTTTTCTCCATCTGTATGCAGTGAGTTAGGTTGAAGCCAAAACGCTGACCGCTGATGAGGCCTTGAGGCCTGGTTTGAAGACCACTGCTATACAAGAATTTTATTTCCCTAAGCAACAAATTATGTAAATGAGATGTGTGTGAAGACCATTTTAAACATACAAAATAACCATAAAGTGACAGTTTACCAGTTTAGGGGCTCTTCTGAGCAGTTTTACATTGTGTGGAGGTTTTTTAAACTTTTAAAAAGGTTCTTCATGCTCAAATTGCTCAGAAAAGATCCATTAAAGAACCATTCAGTTGGGGAAATAAAATGATTCTTCTGTGGCACCACACAAAAAACCTTTTCTAGCACCTTCCCTCAAGTGTAGAGATCATGGATTGTAAAGATGTAGAGCATCCAATACCCAGATGTAGAAGCCCACTGTAAAGACTTGTTTGTGTTTCCATGAGAAAATGCAAAGTGTGATTGTGTGATTGGTATAAAACCAGTGTTTGAGACACCAAATCATTGATTTTATAGCGCCTCCTATGACTCTCTTCATTCAGTGCTGTGTATTACCACTGAGCCGCATTCACAGGCTGACTATAATTAATTAAACCATAACAAAACACGTGTCTTTTTTTTATAACTGACCTGAATTTGTGACCTGAATTTGGGTCAACTGACCTGAGTCTGTTTATGAGTCTGCTTGAGCTCCATAAGACTGATTTGTTGCTCTGTGTTTTGTTTCTTTCCGGCTGCCTTAGCCTTGACATCATAGACTCTTTCTCCGCTACACACTTTTACGGCAACTCACCCCTCCACTATCTCCCCGCATACATTACAGAGGCGACTTGAACACAAAAATCAAAGTTTTAATCGATTAATGCTTGGCTCCTGATCAACTGATCAAAAATCTGAACACACAGATATTAAAGAACGTTTTGACATGTGAACCATGCCAATATTTCGAAAACTGTAAAATGAGAAAGAAGTGACGCAGCTTCTTTTTGATTGACTTAAAAGCTTAGAAGATCCTCAAAGACATGCACGCTTCCTGGGCACTAGTGGGTGCATTCTGGCAACTAACTCTTGGGAGTCCTACCAAACCAACCAAACTAAGAAACGCTTATTTCAGAACATGCATCAGACCATTAATGAAAATGCCCAAAAGTGTTCAGCCAACTGCTCATCTAGTGTTTCTTCTAAAATCAGGAATTTTAATAGGGAGGGTTCGCTTGAGAGACAGCAATATCTTCAACATCTTTTATTATTTTTCCGTTCATAATGCTTATAGGGCCCCCTGGTGGGCAGAGCCTAAACTACAGTCCCTAAAACCCACTGAGGGGCTTAAGTTACAGCCTTGTTTCTCATAACATCTCAACGTTACAGTATTAGTTGCTCCAGACAAAGGTTTTAATATTATACCTTTAACAGGGATAAAACAGATTGCGTGACACCCTTCCTGGCCATATATCATCATGCTTGAGGTTACCGTCTGAAGCTTTTGGTAAGACGCCTTTGTGGACCTAATGCACCTGAAGGTCATATAAAGCTGACTCATGCTTGATTCACGCAGGTGGAGAATCCCTAGGTCTGAAAGGCCCGAATGAGGCAGCGTCTAGGTATGCAGGACTATTCAAGCCTTTAACTGGATTAAATAAGGGGCTTTTCCCCTTTAATGTCCCACCTAAATGCTTTCTGATGCGAAAAATAGCCCAGAGGAATTTTTCCTCATAATTGACTGCAAAGAAGTTATTTAGCTTGACAACTTATCAGCCATTTTATCAGAAAACCTTTCCTTAAAATATGTACTGGTTCCCAATTACTGACTGTAGCCCTTGTGTTGCTGCATTAGTGGACAGGGACCATCATAGGACCAGTGTTGGCCATATTTTTTGGGAGTTGGACCATTCTCAGCACAGCAGTGACACCCTCATAACAGCAGGGAGATGGTTCCATATGGTCGTGTAGAGTAACTGATAAATTGCGCAGCAACAGATGGGCTTCAGTCAGGTGCTGCATGATCTATGATTGTGCATTAACTAAACGGAGGCTTGTTCGTGAAAATAAATGGCAAGGCTGGGTACGAAACTAGCCCTAAGCCGCTATATCAAACTGTCTTAAAGAAAATCAATCACTTATGTCCATAATTTCAGGTTTAATTGGTTATTGGGGTTA
This sequence comes from Bryconaethiops microstoma, assembly GCA_037577275.1. Lineage (NCBI taxonomy): Eukaryota > Metazoa > Chordata > Actinopteri > Characiformes > Alestidae > Bryconaethiops > Bryconaethiops microstoma. Next base: position 1,497,016 of record JBBJLS010000082.1, on the reverse strand, counting down.
AATGAATATTGAGAAAGCTGGTAAACTCATGTGTGCAGAGGCTAATTCTCTCCTACAGCCTTTTTTAACGGGGCTTGCTTCCCACTATGCAGACAAACAAATGTGACAGATGCAGCAACGGGATATGAAATTCAGAAGTGAAATCTAATGGTTCAGGCATTCTCAGACCTTTCCTCAGGCCCCCCAGACAGTCCATGTGTGCTTAATCCTAAATAGGAATAGAGTAAAATAGACAAAAGGCACTATGTGGGGGGCCCTGAAGACAAGTCTGAGCTAGAGTCAGTGTAACTGCCTTTAATCCAGCATAAACACACTTAAGCATATTGGCCCGGTTTCCCAGACGGGGATTAAGACTAGTCCTGGACTATATTTCTCATTCAATGGAAAAACTCCATTCATGATACTGTTTAGTGCAGGACTAGGCTTAATCCCCATCTGGGAAACCGCTCAAAGATAAAGTGGAGACTATTGACTTAAAGGAAGACATTGTTCCTCAGCTCTGCTTCAGCTGAGGTGCTGAGCTGGCGGCTCACACATGAAAAGAACTGCTGACATGTAGGTGTTGCACAATGATTTGTGGGAAAAGGTACCGCGGCACGGAGATGAGATGAGCAGTCAGTCTTTACACACCTACACTTATCAGAAGTGCATTACTCAAGTTAATCAAGACGTCAGAATCATGCTGATTATTGTCTTTAGTGGGGAATAGGAATGCTCAGTTGTAGATTTCATGTCCACTGACCTCTATGATTAGACTGAAGGAATTTGTGGACTGTCATGTTCAGAAGGCTCCATCATGTGGTCAATTATGGCTAACGCCAGTGGCAGTAAGGACCTTGGATTGCTAAGCATGCAACTGCTTGTGCTGTTGCTATATATTTATTTTGAACTGCTGCTGATCTTTTGCACATATTTAGCACACAGTATTGCAGTATTGTTGGTTTCCAACTGATTTTTGCAAATTTTCTGGGATGTTTTACAAATTCACCTTGAACTAAATTGCACATTTTTCTTCTAGTTTATATTTTTTGTTTATTTATATACGCTATATGGACAAAAGTATTGGCTTTTTGGGCAATCTTAACGCTTCAGCGTACCGAGATGTTTTGGACAACACCATGCCTCCAACTTTGTGGACGAACCTTTACTATTCCAGTATGATTGTGTCCCAGTGCACAAAGCAAGCTCCACAAAGGCATGGCCGGATGAGTTCGGTGTGGAAACTTGACTGGCCGCACAGAGCCCTGACCTCAACCCCGTCCAGCACCTTTTGGATGAACTGGAATGGAGATTGTGATCCAGGCCTTCGCATCCAACGTCAGTGTCTGAGCTCATAAATGCTCTACAGACTGAATGGGAACAAATTCTCATAGAAAATCCAAAATCTTGGGGAGAGGCTTTCAAGAAGAGTGGAAGCTGTTATAGCTACAAAGGAGGACCAACTCCATATTTTTTTATTTTTTTATTTTTTATTTTTTTTAGAGTCTATGGATTTGAATGCAATGCCATTAAAGTGTAGGTGTAATGATTAGGTGTCCCAATACTTTCATCCATATAATGTATGTGTATTGTCTTTTTTTACCCTGTAAAATCTGGAGCCATGCTGTCTCAGCTCATTGTATACATGAATATAACAAAGTTCAGACTGAGTATCTGTACTAAATGTGCTCTGATCATCACTCTTGACAAAACCGACCCAGACTAACACTATCATTTACCTCAGGAAGCGAGAAAAACACCGAAACATGCAAAATATACTCTAGAACAAGGCTTGGGATCCAATCAAGGCACAGCCAGACTAACCAGCAATGCTAATCTACCACACTTAATTGCAACCAGTATCTAAGACTGAAATATTCAATATTCAGGCAAAAATCAAATAGTTGATCGACCAAGTCCTTTTGAGTGTCTGAAGCTTGCTTCTTTAGTTTTATAGAAGCCAGAAGCCACTGGTTAGCACAATAACCATGCTTAAATCATCATACCTCAACCTGTGAGTCATGTGGTTTGTGATCATATATTACACACATCAATAAAAAATGGACATTTAGCAGCTACTGTTTTGTGTTTTTTTGCATTAAGGAAGTAGCAAACATCTAAAAACCTGGACTTTGTGCCTGTTAGCTACTGATGGATTAACCTTGTACATTACATTACATTACATTCAGGACAGTGTGAGAACCAGACTACTAAGTGTTAAATCTTTCTTTAAGAGTAGTGCAAGAGGATGCAGAGGAGATGCACTCACACCAGATGAGTCTTCAGGAGGTTTTTGAAGATTCCACCAGCAGGAAGCCACAAAAGAAAGGAGTCTGGACTGGGTTTGCCTTGTGTATAGGGATGGCAGAGCCAAACAACAATCCTTGGAGGTGAGGAGGGAGCGAGTAGGAACATAAACCTGAATGACATGATTAAGGTAGCTAGGTGCCTTGTAACTCCTGTACAAATCTAATAAAGCAAAACACTATCACACAAAATGAGTAAGGACACTGTTTTTAGGAATATGTATTCATTTCACAGCACAAAAGGCACCACACTATGTATGGTTGAGCTTGTTACTCTTAGACACAAGATTATGAGAACAAAAAGAACAGAACCCCCAGACAAGAGAGTATACTGAAATCTGCACTTTATTTCACTCATACAAAATAATAAGAATGTTAAAAGTTTTACATACAGCCTCTGAGCAGCCAAACTTTACACACTTGAAGGAGAGAGACAGCCACAGAAAGTGGGGAGGGGGGTACGGGGGTCCGGCTCCTCTCAACCCTCATAAAGAACATTAAAACCATTTAAAAGATACAAGACCAAGAGTTGATATAAATGTGCATTTTCTTCCACGGTTGGTTGATAAATGGGGCGTGGGGCTAAATTAATCTATCAGCGTTTGTGCATTGCGACTGTGTGCGAAATAAAAATCGCACGCTTGTACAGTTCCTAAAAATTCCTCATTCAAGAAAAAGCAAACTAGCTCAGTCTCGGTCTGGTTTCAGCTTATAAATAAGAGAAACTTTAATTGCAAAATACAAACAGAAAATTTGGGGAAACGTGAACTAAAACCCACATATGTTTAACGTTGGGAGAGGACAAAAATTTTATTTCTTTTGTGTTTTTTAAAAAAACTGGAAAACCTCATATAAGTTAAATTAAAGACCATAGCTCACATTCGACTGGTTTATAGTTGAAAGAAATGTTTTAATCATAAAATTTGAATTAAAAAGGACCAAAAAAAAAAAAAAAGTGGGTAGGTGGTAGGTATTCGCCCCTGACAGATTATACATCAGTTTCATGTTACTCACTCATTAATGCATGGGTTTAGACTGCAGTCAACATGCAACGTCCTGACCTATTCAGCTTCAGCCAATTGTGAAACAGTTTTAAGCCTTTAAGAAAATACTCAAATCAGACTGTCAGCTTCCAGATTTCATTATGAGAGACAGTTCAGCTCCTCTGTGTGTGTTTTTAGGTCCAAATCATTGACTTTGGGGCTAGTGTTCCTTTCTTGCTTACTTTCGCTTTCCTTTGAACAAGAAGAAGAATGAGTATGAAAGTTTTGACACCCTGAGCCAAGACAAATCAAAATACACTAACAAAATGAGTGATATGTCCTGGAAGTCACATAACGGCAGAATAGATCAGCAATGAAGAATGGCAATCTAAGAGGACAGCAAAACAGAAGTGCAAACACCCTCCCCCTCAAAAAAAAAACAAAAACAAGAAAAAAAACAAAAACAAGGGGACATCTAAGCCAAAAGGACAAAAACATCCTTTCTAGGTGGGCTCAAAAAATTAAATAAAAATAAAAAACAAAAAAAAACTGACTCTTGCTTAAAAAAATAGCCTGAATCAATGCTCCTGTTTTAATCCTTCCCCAACAATAAAATAAGATTTTGTTTAAAAAAAATTAAAACACATAGCTAATATACAACCTATTCTCCTTGCACTGTGGCTGCGGTGTTGCCAACGCCCTTTTCTCTCACTGGTATCTGGATGTATACTCTATTTTGTCTCTGTATAACTATTTCCATCCTTTTTGCATTTTTGCAACCAAATAAGAACAACTTAAGAAAATTAATGTAAAATTAGGGTGGGGGAGAAGGAGCTAAGAGTCGTAGTCTTCATCGTCATCGTTTTCGTCCTTGTGCGGCACCGGGACCGGAGGGGGTGGTACAACTCCCAAGACGGAAGGGTGGGGGGCAAAAGAGCTGATGGGCACGGATATAGAACCCTGAGGCACACCCATGGGCATGGGCACATACTGAGGGGGCATGTCTTGACTGGTGTAAGAAGATAAATGAAGAAATGAAGAAAGAGACAGAAAGAGAGAGAGAGAGAGATTGCTGTTTACCGAATCAAACTCATCAGATCCAGCTCTTTATTAATCTATAATTTACACATTCACAGGCACAACCTCAATTGTGTCCAGTCTAGTGGGCAAAAAAACTTTTTATAATTGACTAATATTGACTAATTTATTCGTTGGGAGCTGGGGTAATATTACTGCTGGTGATTTTAAATGGAATACAGCAAGTTATATTAATCCTGTCATGGCTGCACTTTCTTAAGCAGATGATAACGCTAATGACACACTGCATTCATTTAAAACAGTAGATAGTTCTGCATTTACATTTTTTTTCAAGTCGCCTTTCCCACACGTTTTTTTTTTTCTCTCGTGTGATAATAAACATTAGACCCACTGTATTAAAAATGCATTATCCCGCTCTCCATGTTAAATTTATGCTGTCCAAGAAGTACTTTAGTGACTGTTTTCTAGTCGTGCTGTTACTTTAGCATTATCTCTCATGGACAATGTATGTACTTTTTTAATAAATATATTAACTATTTGTTTAATTCTTTTAAATATAATTTAAATAAATTTACAAGCATAAAGTAAAGCAGCAGTGAGCATTCATTAATTTTGAGGATAAAGATAACACTGCAGACATGCACCCGTGGGAGGCAGGGGTGTGTGTGTGTGTGTGTACCTGGGAAACTGGGATGGTGCCTGTAGATTTGTGTTGGGCTGAGAAATTTCCTCTTCTTCTCCATCCGTCTCACTGTCTTCAGAGTCATCCTGACAAACAGAATAGAACACAGCGTTAGATTCAAGGTGCTAAAATATATGCAAGTTAAAATACACTGATTGTGTGGGGTTCCATCATACCACTTTAACAGGTATAGACCAAGTTAAAGGCCAGCCTAACATCTAATTCACTCTAACACTTCCGATTGTTTGGGAATTTTTAGGCATATGCTAATAACCTAATACAATACAACTAAAAACTCTGTACTAACTTGTTTTTATAACCTTCCTAATATGATTACAGTAAATACAAAATTAAATGACTTTTCACAATTTTTAGGGGACACGTACAACTAAGAACAATATTATTTTGTTATTAAATATACATTTATATGAAAAAACGCTAAATATTTTTTACTTTAATCATGGTAATGCATCTCTCAAAAGATAGCTCTGCCATTGCCTCTCCACAATGATCAGGTACATTCACAAACATCACATACAGTAATAGCCTGATGAAAAATTGAAGAGGACATATTATGCAAAACTCACTTTAGTTATAATAGGTCTATGGGCTATACAAAACATGAAGTTCTCTGCACAAAATCACTCTCACAAAGAGATCTCACCAGCTCTATTCTTGACAGTTTCAGTCCCTTTCAAAATGAGCCATTTAAGGGCTCTGTAACTTTTATGCAAATAAGCTGTTGCTGGCCACACCGCAGCCAACCCATGCTAACGCTGGGGGTTTAACACACGTGAAAATGGCAGAAAACAGAGGCGCTATCCAGCCTTATATGTTCAGACGAAGTCAGCTGGCTAATCCTGCTGTGTACTGTCCGAGGTTCTCAAAGTAGTGTACCTCGAAGTGGTTCGCACACACCGCAATATTCTTGCCAAGTGTTGCTGGGACATGGCCATCGAAAATTAAATGGAGCCACGCAGTCCTTTGGTTTTCCTTGTCTGGGAGAAAGTGTAGGGATTTGTGTTGTTCTTCACAGCCAACCACACAACACTTCATGTGTGACTTGCCTTGCCAGTAACCACAGCGCTCGGTGTCTTATGTGTGCTCGTAAAACTAGCAGACAAAAATGGCGGATCTTCAACTAATCTAGTGGGTGGGGGCTCGACAGATGAGGGGTTCTATGCAAATTTTCCCATTATTTCTTCACAATGGGGGAGCCGTCCAAACGGCTTGTAGAAGCATATGATTCCTGACACCAAAATCTTTCAATTGATTCACAAAAAACGCATGGATGGTTTTTCTTTTTTCACGCTTGGAGTGTTTATAGGAGCAGTAGAGACCCAAACAGAAATACAAAAAGATGCAAAAAGTGAGTTTTGAATAATATGTCCCTTTTAACATGAAAACACATGGCCTCTCAGGAGTCTAGAACAGCCTGTATTCCTGCTCATAACTATATTTGAGACAGACAAATATTTTCTGTGCAATAACCGTTAACATTGGAGAAAACACTACTAGTGTTCCAAGGCTGAATCTGGATCTTAAGCAAACAACCCGAGGCTGAAACACACCACAAAACACACTTAGAGACAGAAGCCAAAGACTGTAAGTACAATAAATACAGGTCCTTTTTTCTAAAAACCGCATATAGCACAATATTGATTTTTATTAATAGCATCAAAGTGGATTTCTTCATTATTCAAGATTTCTAAAGCAGCTAGATAAAAGTAAAAGACATAAAACTTTCCAACAAGGCAAGAAAAGCTTTAGGCCTAAAACGCTTATTTATCTGTTTATACTGGTGAAGCACGTCACTGTAAGGCAAAACAGTAACTAATGAAAACAATATGCCACTAACCACTTTCAATATTACATAAGTTCAGAAGACAGGATAACAAATAAAATCTATTTTTGGATTGCAGATATTGTGAGTTCTGGTTCCACCACTATTATGTGCAAGAACAGACTCCTAACCACTACTATTGTGTTACTAGTTACATGACTAAGTTAGTTACTTATAATATTTATAACCATCAGTTGTGTATATAACAGTGTATTTTGTATCAAGTATTTCTGCAGAGTATTTATTGCACTTTATTTAGACTTTTACGTTATTGTCTCTGTTTCTTTAGCACATTACTCCAATTTGACCACCTTTGCATCTTGGCTCTTTGTAGATTTTAGGATTTGTTTTAAAGTACTTGTTCTTACTTATAGGTCTCTAAATGGGCCAGCCTCAGCCTATTTATCTGACCTTTATAGGTCCTCTCCCAGCAGATCTCTGAGATCACAGGAACAAAATCTTTTGTATGTCCTCAATACTAGACTAAAAACTTTGGGTGATTGAGCTTTACAATCAGTTACACTGAAATCTCCCTTCCTGGCTCTGTTGATTCTGCTTAACTACTAAAGGTCTACTTTTCAAGCAAGCTTTGCCTTAGAAATCTACTGTTGGTTTATTCCCAGAAGTCTTATTTTTTTGTTCTTGTTATTAACTTCTACCCTCATTTATTTTTTGCTGATTTGTTTCACTTACGTCATTATTTTACATTTTAATAATGTTTATTAACTTATTGCTTTTCTTTATGTACGACCCTTTATGACACTGAATTTACGAACAATCAGCACTTTTAATATGTTCGGGATAGCATGCAGTGCATCCATCCTATATTTACATAAATATATATTTCAGCTATTTTAACAAAATAGTTTGAGTCAAGATAATTAATATTTGGTACTTTTTATTTTAATTATTTAAATTGAAAATGTAAACATGATTTGACTTTTTATTTGTAATGACTTAGATCACAAAACCTACATTACCTAAAAGCTGATACCTGACTGAATACAAAAAAAGACTATAAAATGATCTGAAAAATCCTATTTCACTGTGGAGATGTAGAGTGTTAGCAGTCTTCTTGTTCAATCAAACACATGGATCAGAACTCACCTCTTGTTCAGACTCTGTGCCTGACAGCTTCTTGTCCTTGCCCTTGGCTCCTGCTCCTCCGTTTTTGCGTCCTGAGCCAGGTTTACGCCCTCTGAAGAAAAAACACTGCATTTCAGGACTACTAAATCAAACTCACAGAATTTAACTGGAACTTTCTACGCCAAAGTTTTACCATGGCTTGGTAAGCTATGGCAGTTTGAGCTCCTGCGTGCAACGATGCTGTTAAACAGATTCATTATTTTAAATATAAATCAATTCAAACTTTCTCCTATTTTTCTTCTTGTAGAGCCAGAGGGGACACTAAACCCATATGGGTACACAACATAGCAACATTTTACCAAAAACACTCATGAACATTAATTATTAACAGTTCTTTACATCAGAGCTCATTACTACAGAACTCTTGCAATGTTTTAGGGCTCAGAGCTCAGAGTTAAATCAGAGCCTCAAACGAAATTGCATACAAAAATGGTGGGACACCTGATTTTTTCCCCCAGCAAAATGTGACATTGCCCCACATCTGAGTCACTAAAAGAAAAATGATAACTTGTTACTGCTCAATGGATCCAGTACAAAAAAGTGCAGTTTTCAAGCATTAATTTTGCAAAACAACTGCCGGTTTGAAAATCTGTCATGTAAACTAAGCATTAAACTCCAAGCACCAAAAGAAATATAACATAAAATCAAAATTTTACATAAAATCAAAATTAAGTGCCTGAAAGGTTCTTCTGCAATGAGCATGGATAGCTAATCGTGCTGGTTTGTGACGCTTCATGCCAGATTACACTCAGGTGCGAATATAGTGCTCTCTGTGATTAGAGAAGTTTGGCCCTACACTGGACAAAAAATGCCACTGAAACTGGATTACAGAAGGGATGTGTGTGTGTGTTTGTGTATGTGTGTGTGTGTGTGTAAACCTGCGTGGGATCTTCTCTGCTCCCTCAGCATGATTCTCCTCCCCTTCTCCCTGCATATCTGGTACGGCGGCCACCAGATCCTTTAAGAAGTCAAACTGCTGCTCCAGTTCGATGCACTGTTTCCTGCAGGCACAAAACAAACACACACTAAGAGGCAATATCGTTCAATATCGTCATTTACAGTTTGATATGTCCGTCCAAGTTACTTACAAATGTGACGTCGTCATAGTTTTGGCGTTCCGTGACTGGGTCACATGACACGCTTTCGTCAGGAGAGACTCCAGAAACAGCTCAAGTGCCCGCGCTCACATAAGAGTCAAAGAACCAAACAAACCAATAATATCAACTAGATAGAATTTACCTAAGAGACAACTTGGAACAACGCAGAAAAATCTGAATTTGTTTGGGGATCGTAAATTGGTTCTGACAGTTTACTAATTGCATTTATTCCTTTGTATTGATTTTTTTATGCTCAAGTGAATTCTGTCTGTGTGTATTTGTATAAATAAATATAAAAGAGCTTTGCAGATGGAAGACCTTATGAGTTTAACCCATCAAAGCCTAGAAGTTGACACTTTTAAAAATCAGTGAGTTTTTTCACTACTTTTTAACTGCATAGTAGTGATAAAAGTCAATATCATTAAGTGTTTTATACTATCCTGACAACACAAACTGTACGCCAAGCCATGAGAACTGGGGAAAAAAAAACTGATGTTACTGTGATACATAGGAGAATGTCAGAAAGCACAGCTTCTCTAGTTTGACATGGAATTTGGAGAGTGATATTTCAAATGGTGGAAATGTTATTTACATTTAAATACAATGTGCTGTTCAGCCTTAAAGGGTTAAAATGTGTTTATTTTACAGAAAAATTAGAGATAAGCCAACTAAAAGAATCTGCTCAAAATTGGCTTACTGATGTACTAGTGTCACATTCAATGATGAGCGTATGTCAACAATTTTGTCCATTCTGTTAGTCAACATCAGCTGCAAAATCCAACAAGGTTTCTATATGAAATAGTGTATTCACAGGGACAATTAAAAAGAACTTTTACCATTGTGAAATTTCAAAGGATACAGATTATAACAGGAACTGCAGCAGCTACTTTGCCAATTTCTTCATCTGTCTGCATGATTTTCTTAATCCTGGCCTAAAAAACACAAACACACATGAACAGAGCGAGTGAAAAAAAGAAAGATAAAAAGACAATGTCCATTTCTTCACGTTTAAATTCAATGTAAACACGTTCAATATTATAAAACTGCAATTCAGTACCTTCATAACTTCTGAAGCACTGTTTTAATTGCTTGGTGTTTAGCCCACACTCTTTAAGAAACTATATTGTTACATGATGTAATTGTTCTACACCTGTAGTTCTCAAACAGTGCCTCTGAAGACAGGTGTTCTTACTTGGAACTGTATGTTTCAGCAAAGAACAAATTAAGAACTTTTATTTTTGAAAGTCTATAGTCTCTAGTCCACTCGCATGCGATTTTACTACAATAGACACAGAGTCTATTAGCCTGTCTAACACACACAGGTAAGTTATATTCAATAACATTAGTTTTAGGTATCAACATACAGTATAATGAATTTTGCACATGTGATGAATGTCAGGATATACAGTATTTGTTTAAAGCACAGTGTGATGGATGTTTAGTCTTTATTGTGTTTGTTTTAAGTACATTAGTCTATATTATATTTGTTTTAAACACAACATGCTTTTTAGGCTACACTATGTTTCTTCATCTCACAATTGTTTTGCTTTTCCAAAAATATTTAAAATTGAAATGTTAAAAATGTTTGGTTTATTTAAAATTTGAACTATCTGAAGAGGTATCAATAAAGGTTGAAATTTAAAACATGTTATCTGAGATTGTAATAAACATTTGGTATTGAGACAGTGATGATTGCCTTTAATTCTTTTAATATAATTTTCGGTACAGAGCAGTGTGATACTACACTACTACACTCTTATCATGTGCAATATCGCTGGTACTATACCATATATAACAAACTATAAAATATAACAATATACCATAAAAACAACTGTGCATTACTTAAATTACATAAAAAAATGTAAGTTTGTGTGTATGTATAGATATGTATATGTGTGGTGGTTAGGGGGTTGCCCCGCAAGCAGAAGATCGTGGGTTTGAATCCCAGGACTGCCAGTGGCACCACTGAGGTACACTTGAGCATAGTACCGTCCCCATATACTGCTCCCCAGGCACACTGTTCACACTGTGTGTTCACATATGACAAATGACATGTATGACACTTTGCGCGCACACACACATTATATATATATGCGTGTGTGTGTTTGTGTGTGTCCTTTCCTGCACCGATTCGCCAACACCTTTAATGGCTAAAAATTATACTTCCAATCAAAAGTTGAAACACACTGAATTTGCTTGTTACTCACTTTATACTTACTAAAAATACATTCAATACTCTTTGCTAACGAATACATTTAAAGTGTGTTGACCATTTTAGTTCTTTTATTAACCAGAGAATGTCATTTTTTTTCATCACTACTGACCGAGAAAAGGCCACATATTGTAATTATAGTGTGGATCAGCAGACAAGCATTAGATATGTAACATTCTATTAAGCAATGAAACAGTTAACAAATGCATTTAAAGTTAAAGGACAGTTTAGAATTTGACACTGCATCACCACACAACCAGTTAATAGAATGTCAAACATGCACTGTTACAGATTCTTTCATCTTATAAAAGAAACTCTGCATATTTTTATTTACAGTTGTTCACTCAACGACTTTCTGATGATTAACAACAACAAAAATCTGCAGTTGACAAACAAATAAGTGGTAAAAGCCTGTGGTGCACAAAAACTTTTGACTGGTAATGTACATGAAGATCCTGATTCATCAGAACACACAGTAACTCACCTGGAGCTGTGACTTATTTGCATATTGCAACCTTTTGCAATATCAGTATAGCAATATTATTAAAAGAGATCATGCAGTCCTACTGTACACATACGTTCTGTCTTATAAATCTACACTTTTCTAGCAGTCTGGGCTGAATCCCTGTCATCTCTCTCTCTCTCTCTCTCGCCAACAGTTCACAATATTTTTTAAAATGTATTACCTATTCTATTATTTTTAGTCCTCTAGAATTTAGGAGACTTATTTCCACGCCAATACAACAGCTTCAGCACTTACTATTGACTTCATAAACCAAGACATTAACGGTATTATTGGTCAATAATACTGTTGATAACATCTCTCATCCGCTGTAAACACCTTTTTCCTTTTAATTTATCAGCTTATAACCATTTATTTATCATTAATGATAAAGTTAAACGTTTGTTTTAATGAGTATCTCCTTAAACTAACTTAGCCAGAAGACTTGCTGTGTAGGTGGGTACCATTAATAAGTGTCCTGTCACCTAAAAATAGCCCTATTTTCATTTTCAATAACTGAAAAAACATTCACTATAAAGGCATTAATATAGGACAGGGTCTGGTTTTCACACTATAAGGTAAATCAGGGCCAGTTAGCAAACATTAGCCTGCTAGCACAGACCTTGTTTAATTCACACAAGATTACTCAGATTAACCCTTTACACATCTGCTTTTGGGGGGGGGGGATATAATACTGTAAATGTTTGTGTATTTTCACTTGCCCACTTTTATAAAATCAAGCCTTTTTTCCCAAAATAACGTCCAGAAGAGCTAGCCTAAACAGCTAGCTCAACTTGTTAGCTTGTATTTACTGCTGTGGCTTTCTGCTTATATTTTATGGGTTTATTTAGTCTTTTCTAAATATATTAAGTTTTATTAAAGTTTACCAATCTCACAAAAAAGTTTCAAGTCACTCTAATCCCCATCAGAGGTTGGCATTTGATGGTAAAATTAATGCTAGCTTAGCCTGTGAGCTAACCAATGAAAACACTCACCGGCGGAAACCTGGCGTTATATTTCTTCTTTTTGCTCGGCATTTTGTCCTTTTTGATTACACGGTACGATGCAGCAATATGCTGAGATGTTTTACTGCTCTCCCCACTCCTGTTCGAGTGAATCCAGGCTGATTTTGAGCTGAATTTCTGAAATAATGTGGAGGGGTTTGTTGCCTTCTTCTTCTTCCAGTCCAGCCGGGTCTCTCAGGCTCGCCTCAATTTACACAGGAGTGCACTTCAAAACCCTAGTGCCCTTAAAATACACAACTTGGACAAAAGTATTGGGACAACTCTGGTTTTCTGTATGTTCGATATTATTTGGTAGATATTTCTGTCCATACTATATGGACAAAAGTATTGAGTATTTCTGTACATTTACATAAGAGAGCACTTCAGCTCGAGCCCTTCAGAAATGGTGCCCTTAAAATATACTACATGGACAAAAGTATTGGGATATATACATACACACACACTTATTATATATATATTACACCAACAGGAATTTATATAAATCCCTGTTGGTGTAATGGTCAGGTGTCTCAATACTTCTCTCCCCAACAGCCCCAACACCTCAAACTCCTTTTATTTTTTTATTGCAGTACTTATTTCTTGTTTTTAAAAAAAGACGACTTTACCATTTGAGCACATTTAAGTGAATTTTCATGATAAACTGCAGGATATGACCAGAGAGCAGTTGGCAACTTTTTCGAAATGGGACGCCCCCCTCGTGCAGGTACGTGTTTAGGAGCTAGTGACCTAGTTATCTAGTGTGCACGACCTAGTGTACTATTTTACTCACTAAAATCGGAACGAACCCATTCATGATTCAAAAACAAACGCCTTAGCCTAGCTAGCTGAGAGCTTCCCTGCTGTTTTAGTGGTTAAAACGCGTATTTTACAACGAAGACTTGCGTGCTTGGGAAGAATTAAAACACAACAATCATGTAATACTGTCCTTTCTATGAACCATGTAAGTTTTGGTATTTTTTCTGCCGTATTCGTAGCTAGCTGTGCTAGCGGTATGAATAAAGTTTGCTGGTGGAAGTGGCAGGGGCGAGTTAAATCAGAGAGACTTATACAGCAAAATTAGGCGAAATGTGAGAAAGATGCTGCTGTTTTGTGGTTATTATACATTTATAAAACAGTTCTGAGTAAAAGTAATCTATAAGAGTTTTTTTTCTGGCCAGGTTTGACGATGTAATCAGGTTTTGGGTGTTCAGCCATTGGCCCTGAAAACACGAAGCTGGATTTCTCTCAGATCTTTAGGCTTTTTTTCCTGAAATCCAGCTCAGTCATGATCTTTAACACTCACATTTAATCTCTTCTCGTTTTCTTTTCCTCCTCTTCTCAGGAGCAGTTTTCTGTCGTTTAACTTTACCACTCTTTAAAACCCTTTACCAGCCTTTATTTACCACTCTAGACCATCCTTTAGAAGCCTTTACCAGTCTGTACTAGGTCTTTAAAAACCCTTCACATCCTTTACTAGCCTTTACCGGCCTTTGAAAGCCTCTACCAGTCTTTACTGGCAGTTACCAGCATTTGCCAGTTTTCAACACCTTTTGAAAGCCTTTACCAGTATTTTATCCACAGCTCACAAACCAACACCAGCAAGCAGTTTAGTCTCTACATTTTTCACACGATTACGTTTTTCAAAACTAGAAAACTTTACTGATCACAGAGCAAAGAAAAAAACAATTTCTACTTTTCTATCCTTTCTGTTGCTTAAAATAGCAATATTTTTGCTGGGTTTTATGAACATGAGCATTCAGGGTAAAAAACAAATCTGTCTAATTTCATCATTAATTATTAACACTTTAGGATTTTTTTTTTAAATTAACGTTTTGCTACCTTTGTGAGGTTGCAGTTGTGCTTTCATTTGCTGGCTTCTTATTTGTATGTATTTAAATTTTCCATTCCATTCTCCTTGGATAGTTTCATAGTTCCAAGTTAAAATTGTGAAGAATGATAAACAATAAAACATTTTTAGTGAAACCCAGATTTATCATAGTGCTGGAAGATATAATCATAAATGCTACGATATTGCAGTTCAGTTTGCTTGGTATATTCAATAGATAATGAGCAGATATTGATGATTTAATACACCTTAAGAATCAGTGTCATCAAGCAGTTTAAGTAAATGTTTAGTGGTTTGTACTCATGCTGAATGTTAACTGCACTGTATGTCGCACTGGATGCTTCAGAATATACAGTTCAAAATGTATAAAAAGTACGTTGTTTTCTGACATTCACAGTGCTACGTAAGGGCACATTTGGTGTCATTTTTTTAGGGAACGGAACAAAATAGCTCATAAGTGCTGATGTGTAATCAGTCATAAAACACTTGGGGCGCTGATGCAAAGCGTCTTTCTTATGACTTCAAAAACTCGTAAGAGTTTTATTATCCTGTTAAGGTTATTTTTAATAGGGTCTGTTTTTTTGGATGTAGGTTTAGCCTAGTTTGTTGCAGTGCAATGGCACCATCCTATTTAGTCTTATCTTATAGAATCTGACTTGGACTGGATAACCATAATCATTCATTTGAACTGTTTTTTCCTCTTTCACAGAACAAGGGTCTCCACTAGCATTTAAGAAGTTAAGGCCACTGGAAAAGTTTCAGCTCACCAGAGGTCCAACAGAAAGATGGAGGAAGAGGAGGAACACGCCGAGCCTCTCTCAGCGGAAGACTATGCCGCCGAGGCCTTGGCGGCCGACATGGACCCATGGATCATCTTTGATGCCCGCAAAACGCCCAGAGCTGAGTTTTACAGCTGGCTGGAGTCCAACAGGCCCTCTCAGGTCAGACGCTTTGGAGACGAAGGAGCCGGTTCAGGTCCTGTGGGCTGGATCGCTGTACTGGGACCGGACCATTGCCCGACGCATCCTGACGTAACTGGCCTCCAGGAAAGCTGGGAGAAGCTCCTGGCCAGTGGTCGTCCGGTCACTTTCCAGACCATTAAAGAGCTGGCCTTGAACCATAATGTGCTCTCGGGAAAATGGCTGATGCACTTGGACACTGGCTTCAAAGTGGACCGTGCCTGGGAGTGCGTAGCCAAGGCGACGCTGGATGGAAAAATCTCTTCGGTGAAGGTTAGCCCGCGGGACCCCAACTCAGATGCCAAGCACGTAATCTGCGTCTACAACATAAACTTTGTGGACGAGGAGCAGGTGATGCAGCTGGATGCTGCCATAAGGGCGGCTGGGGTCAAGTGTCCGCTCTCTTATAAGCCGGACGTCTACACATACCTTGGAATATACCGGAATAACCGCTGGAAGCTGTGCCCCACCATCTACGAGAGCAAGTTCGACCTGGAGTGCGTCCCCAGGCGCTCACACATCATCAACAAAGTCACCAACCTAGAGGTGACATAAGGCGCACAAACATTTGCCCTCAGTCTTTAAGGGAGTACTGCACTGTTTTTAAACACTTACAAGAAACAATCAAGAAACAATTATTCCAATACATTTCCCTGTTCTTCGTAAAGGAACTCATTTTCTTCAGCTATAAGTGTATTTATTTTCTGTGGTAATCTCATTTATGCCACCCATATAGATAGAAATTAGATTAAAAAACACTGCAGTGCTCCCAGATACCACTTCACAATACGACTATCCTTATAAAAGGTTCATGAATGATTTATAATCGGGTTAGTTAGGTTACAATTTATAAATCATTAACCCTTTATAAGGGTTGGCTTATTGTAAAGTGGTACCATGGTCCACTAAAGTGTTCTGGACGGGTGGAAAGCAGAAGTTCTTGGACTTCCGTCACATGCTTATCCAACACTAAAGAGGAGATTGTGTATTGAAATGAGTAAGGAAATGACTTTCACTCGTAATAGCTCTCCACCCACTGACTTTTTTTCCCCCCTGAGTTTAATACCCTCTGCTGGATTGAGCATAATTTTCTTTAAAAATACTAAACTTTACTCACTAACTGTTCTTGCTGTTCACCGGTTGCTCCGATGCAGAAAAATAAACCTGTGAGCTGTGTTGTCAATAAAGAAAGAAGCACACTAAACTGTTTGCCACATTACAGATAAAGAAACAGATTTCAAGCTGTACAGTGAAAAGTCACTGTATGTGAAACAGACTCGAAGCAGAACGGACACTAGTCGAGTTTACACGAAAGGGCTGCGAAATTTGCTTTGGAAAAATTGCCTCGTTTAATTGAACTGTTAATTTTTGTTATGTACTTGAGTTTGTGCGTGTATGTGAATATGCCAAATAAATAAGTTTGGATTCTGATTCCGTTTTCACTTTTTTGCGTGCTCTTTGGTTTAAAACTTTACCTAGTTATATAAAAGGTAATAATACCTAGTTTTAATAATATACACCATACTGTGTATAACATACCCAGTATATATTATACCTTATATACAGTGTGTTATGAATGAATTAAGATCAGAAGTTCCACTTCTTAAAATTTGAGCCACATTTGAGCCATACAAAGCTAGATGTTTTCCTTTGTAACTTTATAATATGTTTGAGTGAAACATGCCATTATTGAGGGTCTTCTCTTGATAGGTGAAGGTGTTGGCAGGGGATGTAAAATATGATCCTATAAATAATCGATAAAAAAAAAAGTTTGAGGTATATTTTGATTTAAGATAAATTTAACTGTGATAAAATGTGCACTAAGAATATAAAAGAGGTCCATTTTGATTTCAGGTTGACTTACATCACACATTATTCATGCAATAATGTCTGTGTATATGAAATAAACAGCCCAAAACCATACTGAACATACTGACAACTTATTTCCAACTAGCAACTTGCCAGATATCGATCAGTCTGCCTTATTCAGACTCTATGTTTAGTGAAGTATTCACTGTAAAACTGTAATAATTCTGTTCCTTCAAAAAATTCTGAGCTTCCAGTGTCTGGAAATGCCTTTAGTTGTATTAACCTCAGTGTGAGAAAGTGAATGTACCCCAAAGCAAACCTCATAGGCCAGCAGAAATGAGCACAGTACTACAAGCACTAACCAGAATAGAAAGGCTATTTACAATGGGTTTAAACACTAATTAAACACAGCTATAGTGATTTGTGTGACTGTATGGTAAAACTAACTGAAGAGTTAATGGACTACTGAAAGTTTTAAGGTCAACAACAGCCTGGTCCAACAAAACCATATTTTGTTGTTTATCTAGTGTAAAAATAGTATTTAAAAATGTGTTATATTGGTTATTTTCATTTTACGCCACTCGCCAGACGTTTCACCACATTTAAGGGGTTTTTATTTGTATCTTGTCACTATAACACAAGGCTTTGGGCGTCATTTACATAAGTACTAGAATATTATTCTAGTGTCCCTAATAAGATCTCCGCAGCTGATATATGACAAAATTTAAATTTGGAAAATTGCGTTCAAATCAAATGCACATTTTTTGCTTTAAGATTAAATCTGAACGCAGCAAAGTTTTACTACAGTGGATACTTGCTTCAGTTTACAGAGGGTTTAAGTGGAACAGGACAGTAAGAGTGTCTCCATACCATTAATAACAGCATTTAAATTGTAAAAAGAAAAGCTATTTTGGCTGCCAAATAAGTCGACAAACTCAAAGAGACCTTCCGAAGCCAGTTTAGTCCAACAGATGAAAAATAAACAGATTCAGTTCCTCCCAAGAGGACCAAGAGTACAGACAGTATCAAATCTACATACACTTTTTACAGGTTAAATGCCGACTATAGTTTCCTGCTGCTTCCAAAAACAGTCCATACAGACAGAAATTGACATCTGAGCATATCTGATTCGAATACATAACCCCGAAAAAATCTCACAGGTACAGAACAATGTGAAAGAAATTAACAATTTAGACTCTAAATCCATTCAAAAGATTTAAACTGCAATTTAATTAGTTAAATCAACCATTTTCCCATCATTTACATTCTGATTTTTCCACTGATATTCTGCTTTAAGGAAATCTCAGTTTTATGTACACAGCTTCGGTCAGGTTGGATTTCCAGGAAAAAAGTCTTTTGCATACAGAACATAGAGCACAAAGCAATGTTAGACTATTGCATTGAAATGAAAATGTACTGTCATACATTCTCTTTCACACAATTCCCATCATCAGGCACATTACAAGCCTGTCCTAATTTAATGGCACCCATTAAATGACCCAAAACAAGGAAAACCTTTGGACTTGTGCACCGTTACTGCTGTAAATTACAGTTTAGGTTTTAATTGACTCCATTAATATTCAGAATTTTGGTTGGAGATTGGAAAAATGGTGTCCAAGAAGCAGCAGTCAGCCATTTTTACCATTTTTAGGCACATTTCAGCCCCACATTTGCAAATACAACATGTCCCATACAAAACCACCGGGCTGTGTGTTTGTGCATGCTGCTATTAAGGCCTGATTTGGTCTTTAACCCGTAGAGAATTTGGTAACAGGTCCCAAGAAGTTTGGCCAAAACTGTAGATGAAGAAAGGCGATTGTGATACAAACTATAATTTGTCATTTTATCCAAAAGCAGTAAGTGATAATGTTGGCAATACTGCCATACGGAGAAACATCTCTAGCAAATATGCACCATAGAAACATTTTATACTCACTCACACACACAAAATATCTTATACTCACTCACAGACACACTCACATCCACCCACTCACCCACCCACCCACCCACTCACCCACCCACTCACTCACCCACCCACCCACTCACCCACACACTCACCCACACACTCACCCACACACAGACTCACAGAAGAGAAAGAATAGACAAATTATAAAACACGAAGGACTCGTTAAAAGCTTGCTATTCATTTGTAGACGAGGTCCCAATAAAGTCCACTAATGGCGTTTTTCCGCTGCCACAAGGAACCGCGCTGTACCGTGAACAAATGTTTTTCTATTACGAATAAAGCTGAATCCGAGCTGAACCCGAGCTGCTCAACAGCAGGACTGAAGGCTGGCCGCAGCCGAGCTGACTAAATCACTTTCTGATTGGTCGAAATGTCATCACAACATGGAAAGAGGCCATTGTTTATTTACTGTCCGCTCAAAAATCAACAGAGATACAAGCTGAAAACTGGTAAGTAAACAAAGTACAAACATGATTGTCTGTTTGGGCTGAAGATAAATTTCAGTTGGAGTTTTCTATGACACAAATTTATCTCTAATGCTGTGACTAACAACTGGGTTAGATTTTCATCACACGAATAAAGAATGCAAAGAAAAACTTTAAAGTTTGAACAAGGCTATAAATAATAAAAGAGCTCAATAACAAAAGTAGCTCTGACTTTCGTTATTGAGTCGCCGGTTCAACTCCATGGACGCAGTTTTGGGACGACCTGCCATAAACCGTGTGGAGAGAATTGAGTCAGAAACTCTGTTACCGGACTGAGATACACTGGAAAATCAAAGTGTGCTGCAACGTCTGTGCTACCACAGTACAGTTTCGGTACAGGACGGTTCCTGCAGACCTGTGGAAAAGTGCCTTAAGCAACAAAATCCAATTTTAACTTCAATGAATTAGGAGGATGTAACCCAGTCAAACAAACCACACAATCAACCTTCAAGCCAGAAGGGGCTCACAGAATGGGGCTGCATGATATGGACAATCAATTTCACTGCAATTATACAGTAGCTGCTGTATCTCTTGCTATATATCACACTGACAAAATCTTGATTAAAATGATACCAAGCTGCATTATTTTCACAAATATTACTGAACCATGTAAATGCTTTAATTAAGAAACACTTGGTCAGGGCATAGTTTGACTGGTTTGAGGGCATAGTGAATATGGCAATAATGACTAATTGGAAATCCTCACTATTCTTCAGTTACATTGGTATTTACTTTTATATTTAAATATTCAGAAGTTTCATCTTCTGTAAGCTACAGAAACTCCAGCCTGAGCTACAACTAAATTGTGACACAACGGTTATCCCTTCCCTTGTAAAAAGTACTGTGTAAAATCTTAGGCACCTACACAAATTATTTATCTCAGCATGCGATATCTGCCAGCTAGGTTGACATTCAAATAAATACAAACAAACAAAGTAGTTGATACTCTGTGAGCTGGTGAGGAGAACATAGGTTCGGTTCCAGATTCCTCCTCGGTTCCTCCAGCCATTGTTTGGATTTGTGAAACTCCATCAGCAGCTCCTGATTTAATTTAATAAAGGACTAACTAAATCAAACCAGGTTTCTGATGTTACAAGGAACACACTGATGTACTGAACATAAAATTTACTGTACAGTGTTTTCTGTATTTATTCTTTTTAGTTTTTTTTAGTGTATTTGGAATATTAATGTGAAAAAACACTCACTGCACATCTAAACAGTTTTTAAATATTTATCAGTTTTTAAATATCAGGTGCCTAGGGTGTTTGCACAGTACTATATATGGATGTTTTATATATATGTTTAATATTTCATAGCTCATGTCGGCCTCCAACGTATGAAGCACACATTTAAATGATCAGATAGGGAAAAATGATGTGGTCTACTATGGAGTTTAATAATGTATAACAATCTTTATCCAAGTACTGCCTGGCAGGCTGCATTTTACCCCGACTGCACTGATGAAACCCCGCCTTTCCTAATGAAATTAGTAAGGCTAATTATTTATTCATTTATTTTCTGCAACCACTTAATCCTTACAAGGGTCATGGGTAACCAGAGTCTATCCCGGGCTCTACGGGCGCAAGGCAGGGACTCACCCTGGGTGGGGCACCAGCCCACCGCATCACACACACACACCCACAGTCAATTTAGAATCCCCAATTCACCTTAAACACATGTCTTTAGACTACGGGAGAAAGTGGAGGCCCCCGGAGGAAACCCACATCACCAAGAGGAAAACATACAAACGCCACACATATAAGACCTGGATTCAAACCTCAACCCTGGAGGTGTGAGGCAACAGTGCTACCACTGCGCCACCATGGGGCCTGTAAGGCTAACTATAAAATGTAAATATATTACTGTTTGTAAGGGGAACTGAGAACCACTTTTCAGGTACTTGTTTGTCCAACAAGTATGTAAAGCCTGTAAACTGCAATTTGGTACAACTTTGCAAACATGATACTGCACTTCCCTAATGCCAAGTGCTTTTTTTTTTTTTTTAGTGATGCAGTCTTGTCAATCTTCTTCTCAAAGGAGGTGCGTATTTCATTAAAATGGAGTATTTTCAATCCTATCTACTATTACAGCAATATTTGTTATGTACATTTCAACATCAGTATTAAGGCCATTTTGAACTTGGCAGATCTTTGAACTTTACTTAAGTATAAAATTTTTTGGGGTTATAGCCGATCAGGAAACTTCTTGATGGCTGAAAAGACGGTCTGACCGGACCATCTGACCAGCATTAAAGGCCATCATCAACAGTCAGTTTGTGACAGACCGTTTCATAAACTTTGAGATGTGTTTTCTTCAGCTGGTTGTATCTTTTTTGAAAAAAAAAAAAGGAAACGATAAAACGAGCGGGAGCAAATCCTATATGGAACAAGCCGAACAGTCAGGTCGTCAGGAGGCACTTGGTGTTTGTAGGTCAGTCTGCGCAGGCACAGGGACGTGTACAAGCTATAAACAAAAAAGAGAGGAAAAATGCAGCTGGTCTCAAGTCTCTTTTGTCTTCCGTTTCTTTTTCCCTTCTTCTTGGAGTTTTGCTCTGTTCATCTCGTTGGCAGGTAAAACATAGATCTGTCCCAAAGAGAGGATGGTGTAGTTCGTAGGTCGAATGCAGAACATATTGGATGTGGGTTCACATCTTAAGTACCTAAGTTGGATGTCCAGACAGAAAACTGGTGTTGGTGCCACTGTTAAAGATGGACATGAGGCGGTCTTCATCCATGGAGTTGAGCACGTCCATGTCGTCAAAACCTACAGGCCCTGGGGGAACGGCCTGGTTCTCCACCATCTGCTCATTCTGCAGCAGGTTGACGATACTTGGAGGAAAAGGCATCCATGTAGTGGTGCTGTTCCCTGCTTGATTTGAACCATTGCTGGCTGCTGCATCTGTGGATGGAGCAGCTGTTGAGGCAGCCGAACCCAAATTCCCAATTCCTGATACTCCTTCTCCAGCCAGGACGCTCTGACCAATAAGTGCTTGGAAATCCTCAATGTTGATGTTGTCCACGTCCGACGTCTGGTTTTCGGAAAAGCTCGGGAATTCCGGGAGCTCACTGTCGTCCAGTTGAGGCTCCTCTCGGAATGTCGTCGTGCTCTGGGGATTGAAGCTGCTTTGGATTTCATGGGCTACAGACACACAGCTCCCCGATCCGTCTCTTCTGCTGCTGGAGTCCACTTGGTCTGGAGCCGCCTGAGGAAAACTGCCGAAGGAGAAGTCGTGGAGGTCGGACAGATTTACAGTGTGGTAGTCTTGGGAGACTTGTGGAGGTGCAGCCGAAGTTCCAGATAGACTGAAGAACTTCCAAGTGTCTCCAGAAGAGGACGCTGGCACAGGCTCTGCTTTAGGCTGAGCAAACAGATGACCAGGAGGGAAGAAGGACTGAGGCTTTTCTGCAGAAACAGTAGATGCAGCCATTGGATTCACCACTAGAGGGAGACAGAGATGATTAGAGCTGAGGGTACAAATATTAAGGTAGGTATAAATAAATAAATAAATGAAA
>JBBJLS010000082.1:1453018-1468919 GCA_037577275.1 Bryconaethiops microstoma | reverse complement strand
AGCTAAGAGTCTTCTCTGATATTCCTTTCGCTTTTGGGTTGTCTGCTGTAAACTTGTTGCATTTTTGGAAAACGTCAACGAGCGTCTGCTGCCTGGTGTCTTTTTCCATTTGCTAGCATAAACTCCTGGTCCTCTTTGTCGTGAAATCTCTGCAGGTGCTTGATTAAATGTGTTGTATTGTACGACGCAACCGTACTTCCACCCCTCGGCACGCTGGCTTTACACACATTTCCAAACTAAATTATCTCTAAACGAGCGACATTTTGTTCAAAACAACGGCTAATGTTATTCGCTCGCTCAGATTGAAGTTGCCGCAGGTTCAGGGTATGGAATAAAGGAGCGGTGACGCATCTCGTATTACACAGTGTCGAGTTTAAGGTCCAGCACAAACTGCGGACTGGAATATATAGATCGGACCTGTCCGACCGATATCCGATGACGGGCTTACGGCTTTATTGGACCCGATATCATATAGGATCGGGCCCATCTCAATACAAAAATACTCATAAATTCTACGGTGCTACTTTTGACCGTGATTTGACCTTTAATTTCTGCGACTGCTTTCACTTCACATCAAACGTGCTACATTCCCTCAGGCTGCTGTTCTCAGGAAGTTTGCACGACTCAGAAGTTTCGTCTTCTGGCAAGGGTGCAGAGCAGTTGACTCATGATTTTGATTATTCTCGACTTGGCTAGATTACTCTAATGTGTTGGATTTTGTTAAACTGTTCACTAACAGGTTTAAAAAGCGGCAGCTGGAGGGCTGGATGATTATATTTACACAGTGCTTCGATATGGAGGAAATGTAGGATTGTAAAGATGTCATTTCTTGACATTATTCATGGATTTTGCACATTAATACATTTTGGAAAAAACTTCAACATTATGTTTTCCCAGTTGGCATCACAAGGCCGCATCGCCTAGTGGAAGAATAATTGTACAATTAACATAAGGCTAAATCTCTTACTTATATTAGTAGTGATTTTTGATTATTAATTATGTGTATGTTTATGCAATTTATAATAGCCTGTTATCATCCAAATTGCAGAGAAAGTTGGTTCATGGCAGTACTTTCAGTGTGTGTACAAAAAACAAAAACAACAGAAATGAAGATAAAAGTTGTTCCTCTATCTGCAACCGTGTATTTCTGATGGATTATCCTTGTGATGTAAGATCTTGGGTGCAGGTTTATTGAATAAGTGAACATTAAATACCACAGAAATGTGAATAAATAAGCTTTTTTTTTTTTCTTTCAGGTATTTGTCTGGTACTCTGCCAAAATAAAAACAAACCCCAAAGAAACAGCCCAGCATTTCAATTTTGTTTATTAGATTTTGCTGTTATTTTTAGAATCGTAACCAGGTTTACTTTTTTCCTGCATTGTCTTTTTCATCTTTTTCCCAATTTTTTTTTTTTTTTTTTAAGCCTGTTTTCTATTTTGTATTATCAGCCGTTTTAAAATGAAGCTTTCCTTCCACTAAATTATTGCTTTCTTTCTGTCTCAGTGCGAGGATGTCGCCCTGGAAAGATTGTGCAGATGACGGAGGCGGAGGTCCGGGGGCTGTGCATTAAGTCCAGAGAGATTTTCCTGAGCCAGCCCATTCTGCTGGAGCTGGAGGCCCCGCTCAAAATCTGCGGTCAGTTTCACACTCAGCCTCCATCGGCCGCACACACATCATTCAGTCACCAGCCCGGGTCTCTCAGCAGGGTTACCTCAGTAGGGTCACCTCAGTCTAGCACAAGGCCCAGTCCCGGAGGGCTGATGAACCATGTCTGATTAGTCACAGCTAATTATAATGCCTCTGTCAGTTTAGTAAGGACAACATCTGTCAAAAACACACCTCTTGGTATTCATTTAAATCAGAGCAACATGATCACAGACAACAGACTCCAACAAGTGCCATTTATACAAATATTGCACTGTTGTGTAATACATGCACAGATGGCAGCTGGTGGCCTAGTGTTTAGGGAGTCGCCCCTGCGATCAGAAGGTCGTGGGATCTAATCCCTTGTCCTAGGGACACCACTAAGGTACCCTTGAGCAAGGTACCGCCCCCGCACACTGCTCGCTGTGTCCCTGGCTGCTCGCTGCTTCACTTGGTGAATGGGTTAAATGCAGAGAATGAACTTCACACTGTTCACACCGTGTGCTGTGGTGTGTTTACATATGACAAATGGATACTTTTTACACACAGAGAAAGGGGATACACTGATCTAACCATGCGTCAGCCAATAGAAGACAGCCGGGGCGGAGCTAAAGTCAGTTACGTCAGTGCTGAATAAGATAAAGGAGAAACTAATCAATTTAGTCGTCTCACATTCTGGGCTGTGCAGCCTGACTGATCTGTAAGAACAGGGCATGCACAGCCTCACCTTCTTTGCTTTCTTCTGTGAAAAAGAACAGCAAGAATGAGCAGATTTCTGTCACAAGCTTTAGTAATGCACCAGAATGGTCAGGGTTTTCACTGATGTCACACATTTGACTGCTTGAACAAGCATTCCTATTCACTGCAACAAGTGTGTTTCATCACTATTACTCATGTTCATGACTAAAAATTAAAACGGCTCATGTTCATAGTATTATGGTTAGTGAATTTTTTTCAGTGAGAATTTTCTGCATTTTTTTCCTCTTTCAACCAAAATAAAATAATAAAAAAACCTGATTTTACCATTTTCGTTTTGACAAGAAGGGGCCTTGACAGGAAGGGGCAATTTGATTGACATGCAGATGACCAATCACAGACCACTATTTAGCGGTAAAGTATTAAAGGGTAGGTGAATCTCAAAACTGCATGTAAAATTAACCCACAGGAAACGAAAGAGTGATCAAGCTCTCTTCTAAAAGCTACTTAGCACTTCAAAGAAAACCTCCTGAATAACTTTTAAAGGCTTAAAACATTTTTTCAGTCTGTTATCATCAGACTGATAAAACCCAATAAAACACAGAAGTTCAAACACAAGCCTACGCTGAGAAGTCTGCAAGAATGCAACTGAAAGTACTGATAGTCGTGCCCATCTTAGATTACCACAGATATTAGACGGTCTGTCTTCGTAGGGGCGTGGGCGCCTGAGGCTGAGCCTTACTCACAACAAGCCAGTGTGTTTTTGACAGATACAAAAATGTCTTTGTGAATGAGGCCTAAATTATGTTTTGTTGCCCTATTTTGGACGGATGTTTCAGAATTAGTAAGGAGTTTTGAATAATCACAAATATTCTTTTTCTCATATTGAAGAACCAAGAGCACACTGTAGGAGACGCACCAGGAATGTAGCTTTAGCATACAGGAAGCAGAACTGAGCAGATAAACATCAAAACCAACCTACTTTTACACTGTGCTAGTGTAGAGTTAATGTGACACTTAATATCACCTATCTTCAAAACTATCAGTTTTCCAGCTGATAGATAAGGTGCAACTTTCTCTGCATTTAATCCATTTAACACCATTCACCAAATGAAGCAGTGGGCTGCCACCAACAGGGGGGCACCCAGCGAGCAGTGTGGGAGGATGGTACCTTACTCAGTGGTGCCACTTGCAGTCCTGGGATTCAAACCCATGGCATTTTGATCACGGGGCCAACTCCCTACCCACAAGACCACCAGCTGCCCACAGTATACTTTCAGAATTTCCAGATGTGTTGGAGATTTTGAAGTATTTTAACTTGAATCGATCCCTAAACATCTTATTACAGCATTCTGGCTAGATGGCAATTACATCAGTGGTTGTTTTTTTCTAACATTTCATAGCTCAAAGTGTTCAATAACAGTAATGTAACAACCTATTGCTAAGCTAATAAATTACACATACCCAAAATTTCAAATAAAATTAACATTTGTACATTTTTTTTATGTAAAACCTTAAGCAATGTACATTTGAAGTAGACATATTGTTGCATTGCACTGTGGAATCGCCCAATTCCATTCAAATTTGACCAAAATAAGATTCCTTATTAGTCAACATTATCATGGGATATAAAACCGAGACAGACTTTGTGTTGCGGACACGCACTCAATGCCTTAAAATCCTGCCTGTGTAGACGGCTCATTAACTGCGCCGTCACCATGTTGATGCAAAGTCACTGTGTTATTTCAGGCATGGCATTCTTTGATTATATGGTTATCCAGGGACTTTGAAAACAGTGCATTATAATGCCAAACAAGTAGACGTGTTTAGGGCAACCTTATTATTTGCTGAATTGTAATAGATTGCAGTCTGTGGAGGTAGTTATTTGTCAGAAAAAACAAGCTTGTCCTCATAGACTAAACACAAGTAGCTGCACGCTGACACAGACATTACCGAAACCACAGTAAATAAAACAAAAGGGTATCTCCTACATGCTGTTTCTTTTCAACATAGCAGCTGATAGGAGAATGAAGTGGGATGTGTGTGTGTGTGTGTGTGTGTGTGTTATGTAGGTCAGTAGCACAGCGAGGCATTGGAGTACACAGACTCTATTGACTTTGAGTGGCTGACACCTTTATTCACATTCAGCTCACTTCATCAGTGCAGCGTACAGACTTTCTCTCTCTGCCCCCCATAGTCGATCCCTTTTTTTCTCTGCTCTTTCATTCTTCGCTCTGTCGTCTTTGCCTTTTTCCTCTCTCGCTCTCTCTCTTTTATACTTTGTCTGAACGTTTTGCCTCCGCTTATCTCTCCAATCTCAGTCCACCTGTCGACTGGCTCACTCACCCCTGTTCTCTCTCCCTCTCTCTCTCTCTCTCTCCTTCTAAAGGGGCATTTGGCAGACGCCCTTGTCCAGAGCAACTTACAATCATTAGTCACAGGGACAGTCCCCCTGGACCAAGTGAGAGTTAAGTGTCCCGCTCAAGGACACAGTGGTAGAAAGTGGGGGGGTTTGAACCTGCAGTCGGGTTCACAGGCAAATGTTACAAACAATAGTGACACTCATCTCTCTCTCTCTCTCTCTCTCTCTCTCTCTCTCTCTCTCTCTCTCTCGCTTTCTCTGTCTGTAGGTGATATCCATGGTCAGTACACTGATCTGCTGAGGTTGTTTGAGTATGGAGGTTTTCCTCCGGAGGCGAATTACCTCTTCCTTGGTGATTACGTGGATCGAGGGAAGCAGTCCCTGGAGACCATCTGCCTGCTTCTGGCCTACAAGATCAAATACCCTGAAAACTTCTTCCTGCTGCGTGGCAACCACGAGTGCGCCTCCATCAACCGCATCTATGGCTTCTACGATGAGTGTATGCAACACACACACACTTTATTAGCATTTGTAGCCTCACATTACTAGACGATTTGATAATTGATCATTTTGCCAAAAATCTAATGCGTACAGTATCTTCAGTACAAATGCAGCTGAGTCAGCTGAGTTTGGTTTCAGAATCGGAAAACTTTATTGATCCTGGACAAAATAGCTTATCTGAAGCTTGCTTATGTAATTTTACTCTTGAGCTATAAGGAAAAGGTGGCTACAGAGTAACAGAAGTGTATAGGTGCCAGTTTACCACTGTGTAAACTGTGTAAACTCAGCACACACTCACATCTGTATCGCAAACTGGACAAAATGTAGGCTTTAGCATGACTGCTACTACTGTTTGTAGCAACAAACACTGACATACAGTGTCAGAAACCTCATGAGCAAATCTATTTGAAGTTGCATACCAATTTGAGACAGTTGTGTGTGATGCACAGTGCTAATTGGTGGGGTATATACTTCTATTACTTGCCAGCTACATTAGCATCATAGCATGGTTTGGAGGTGTGCCTGAAGTTGAGGCAAGTGGAAAACTGTGTAAGTTAGATTTTTGTCCAAATCATGACTTTGCTGGGATCTACAGTTTTGTTGGGATCATTTTTGCAACATCAGCTCCAAGGTGCAGCCAGGATGTGATTAGTAGTATAAAGCTCACTGGTGCCACCTGGTGGCCAAAGCATTAAACTGCACAGGCTAAAAGACTTCAATATGCTATGAAATGTTGGATGGTTCTCTATTTATGCCACTAATCCTGAATTTAAATATGCTTTCTTTCAGAAAACCGATCATTTGTATGTGTTTTTTTAGGCAAGCGCAGGTTCAACATCAAACTGTGGAAGACGTTCACTGACTGTTTCAACTGTCTCCCCATCGCCGCCATTGTCGACGAGAAAATATTCTGCTGCCACGGAGGTGAGTCACCGCGGAAAACTCTGACTGCCTTTGCAGCAGTTCGTTACTCAAGTCAGGTGTGGACAAAAGACTCAGCTGAACAGTCAAGCAGTCAATGACTCATAATTTAGGCCTAAATAGCCTTGTTTACATTGTTAGTCCTGGGCCTGATCATGTTAAGAATGTTTCATCATGACAATCCACTTAAACCAAAGCTCATCACTCACGCCCACTGTCAAGAGAAAAACACAACTAGAAACACTCCCTGATAGTGTTTCATTCATTAATGTCACAGTATGGAAGAAAAACACAGTAAAAATGGCCATGATTGTTTAAGTGACATTTTAAGTATAACACCACAATTGGTATAATTGGTTAATTAATTCAATAAATTATTAGGTGATCAAACTGGCTTAATTGATATAATTGTATGAGTATGTTGAATTAGTTAAATGATGTTTCTTCCATGTCTTCCTCAGGCCTGTCTCCGGACCTGCAGTCTATGGAGCAGATCAGACGGATCATGAGACCCACAGACGTACCTGACACAGGTGAGCACTCAGCAAGCCAGCAACTCTCATATACTTTTCTCTCTTATTTATTTATACTTGTTTTAAGAGATTCAAAAAGATCTCACTTTCGTCATTTGTTATTCCACTGTAAATGTACTTGCCGCTTTGGTTTACATTGTACATTTATGGTGTGCATTGTGTGTGCGGTGTTCAGGGCTGCTGTGTGACCTGCTGTGGTCAGACCCAGATAAAGATGTCCAGGGCTGGGGAGAGAACGACCGCGGCGTGTCCTTCACCTTCGGAGCCGACGTGGTCAGCAAGTTCCTCAACCGTCACGATTTGGACCTCATCTGCAGAGCGCACCAGGTGATTAAACCTCCTGCGCACCCTCAACTCTCTTAGCTCTTAAAAATAGCTTAATTGACTCAGACTCTAGCTTTTGGAGGTTGAGTCTCTTGAAAAACTCTGTGGGAATTACAGACTAAATGGCCACTCAGAAGGACTTCCCACCTGGTCATGAATGCTGCATTAGGGTCAGCAACTGGGCCGAGTCGTTCAGAGAACCCCACAGGAATGAATTCGGACAATCTGCGCTTTATGACGCCTTGAAAACAATACAGATTTGAGTTTGATGTGGTACATCAACATTGTTTTAAAATGTACGTTTCACCCTTTAGTCTATGAAGTACATTAATGGAAAATAAACTGCAGTCAATTTTTATTGCATCATGGCTATGATGGCTATGAACCCATTAACTGCCCTTTCAGCAGTTAGCCTGCCTATTTTTTTTGTTTTGTTTTTGTGTCCCACAACAAGCTTTATTATACCTTTGTTTTTAAATCTTAGTACACTTTTTTTTTAGATATGTACCTGTGTTTGTGTTCTTAAATTCCTAACAGCCAGTTAACAAAGCACATTCATTGAAAAGACATTACTATTGCAGCGTATTTATGTATACGTATGTATGTATGTGTGTTATTGCAGGTGGTGGAGGATGGTTATGAGTTCTTTGCTAAGAGGCAGTTGGTCACTCTGTTCTCCGCTCCAAACTACTGCGGAGAATTCGACAACGCAGGAGGCATGATGAGTGTGGATGAAACTCTCATGTGCTCTTTCCAGGTAATACATAAACTTGCGCACATGTTACAGAAAAAAAGACAAATCGTTTTTCAAAATCTCTGCATAATTTGTTGAGATGTGAACAAAGCCATTCAGAGTGGGTCTGGTTTCACTGGAGAGAAGCTTAGGAACTCTTTTTTTTTTTTTTGCAGTGGTGGTGAAGGGAACCAGAGCTCACTATGTCTCCAACACAAATATGTTTTGTGTTAAAATTTTATTTACTAGGGAGCTTTCGGGGGCATTAAACTCTTCAGGCATAAATCACCACTGTGAACGATTCTGACACAGATGGTTTCTCGAAAAAAATGGAGAATTTCACATCAGACCTGAATTACTTTGTTTACATTTCCACCCAGGGGTGTATTTACTGGGGGGCCTAGGCCCCAAAGCCCCTCGTAACCAGTGAGCTTCATAAGTAGTAAAGCTGGCTGTGGTAAAGAAACAAAGACGAAAAAGCAACAAGAAAATGTGTTTTCAGCTATTCAGCCCAAACTTTTACACCAGTGCTATTAAAGGCAGGACTCTAATTAATTGATGCTCAGTTGTTACAGGCAGATAATTACAAGGTCAGCAGTGGTGTGTTGTGTTTAAAATGTTGTTTTTACTTGGTTATAGAAACTGCAACAGAGTAGATTGTAGGTTTTTGTAATCCTTCCTGTAACAATTTCTTTGGGGACTTATGATTTCTAGCTGGCTCCCTCAGTCTGTTACCAGCACCCCCTTCCTATAATGAAACTGTAGCCAACCCACAGTTTTAAAGATACAGTTATGCAGAAATTTAATAGTCCTGCATATTTTTCTGTACATAAAAAAAAAATATATATATATATATATATGTATATAAAATGCTGGGCAAGAATTACACTTCTGCATTTCTGCACAGAAAATTCAATAATTAATTCAAAAGTAGTTTATTGGGCATTTTTATTTTTAATGTAAGGCTATATGAACAAAAGTGCAATAACATTTGGTTTGCAAACACTTTAAACAAATAAGTAGCTTTTTAACAGCATGTGTCTGAATGCAGTGTCATTAAAGTCAATGTTGGTGTAATGGTCAGGAGTCCCATTACTTAATAGGACGAGTGACCCCTGCGAAAACCAGCTGAGACGTAGATATGCGTGCTGCGCGCAAACACGAGCACAAAAAAACAACTTTCAAAATAAAA
This sequence comes from Bryconaethiops microstoma, assembly GCA_037577275.1. Taxonomy (NCBI): domain Eukaryota; kingdom Metazoa; phylum Chordata; class Actinopteri; order Characiformes; family Alestidae; genus Bryconaethiops; species Bryconaethiops microstoma. The sequence goes on along the minus strand of JBBJLS010000082.1, from coordinate 1,460,011 downwards.
GGATTAAACAAAAAAATGTGCGTTAATACATGATAAAATAATTGTCAGCGTTAAGTAAATAACGTGTTAACGCAACAATATATATAAGTTGTCATGGTGAAATAATTCTGGTTCTTATTCCTTGTTAGATTCTGAAGCCTTCAGAGAAAAAGGCTAAGTATCAGTATGGTGGGATGAATTCGGGACGTCCCGTCACTCCTCCCCGCACAGCTACTCCGCCCAAAAAACGGTGAACATCTGAACGAGCGACGGCTAAAGAGGAGAGAGAGCGAATCGGGATGAAGTACAAGGAGTGAACGAGTGTGAAACTCCCTCTGCAATTTCTACAATGACGGAGAAACAATGTAGTTAAAAATGACGCGAGATGCAACCTTCCTGATTTTAAAACACTTATAACCCCCACCTCCATCTCCTAAGCTCTTTTCTGTATGTCTTTTTTCCCCTCATCTTTCAATTCCATTCTTTGTCTGTGTAACCACATGTTTTTCAATGAAGTGTTTTGGGGATTAAAAAAAAAAAGGAAAAAAAAAAAGAATGCACACTGACATCAGCATACATACACACACACACACCCACTGGTATATCTGTCTGCATATCGGAGTGTTTTCTTTTATTTTTGGTTTTGACACGATGTACATTGACTAGCTCTTCTTTTTTTAGTTTACCGTTTCATTCTTCTGAACCTGTTTAAGAGAAGCAGGAGTACATAAATAAACCAATAACTTCATCTGGGTTTTCAGTAAATAAACCAGAATAAACTGAAAGCGCTCTGTGTGGTCAGTCATTTGTCACTCTAAGTAGAAGGGGATTGCATGTTACGGCTGGAGTTGCCCCTGCAATCAGAAGGTTGTGGGTTTGAATCCCGGGACTGCTAGTGGCACCACTGAGGGTCCCTTGAGCAAGGTACCATCCCCACACACCTCGGGTGCTGTGTTCCTGTCTGCCCGCAGCCTCACTTGGTGAATGGGTTAAATACAGAGAAAAAATGTCTCACTGTGGTGTGTCCGTGCGTGACTCTTAAGTGGCCACTTCACTTCATATGAACCTCTAACAGCAAAAAGCTGCACATACACTGTGTGTCCAGCAGATGGGGCTAAACTCGACAAAATGAGCAACAGGTTCGTATTGCATCTGCAAGCTATGAAGTCTTCAATACACTTCACAGCTGCAGCAAAAAATGCTTGGAAATAAACACATTGTCAAAGTTATATATTCATGTGTTGAAAAATGTCATTAAAACAAACAAGCTTGTTACAGTGTATACAGACTATAAGCATAAATACATGCATACAATAGGCTAAGTGGGCCAATTAGCTGGCCATGCAGGTTTTATAATGCAAAACCTTCTTTGGAGAATTCTGAACACAACGCTTATACTTTCTGTGAATAATTGGGGTAAAAGCCATTGTTGTCAGCTTTAGCGTGCTAACAGTAAAAAAAAAAAAAAATGCTGAAAAGAGATATTATTGACATGTTAGCGGTATGGTGGAGCTATTATGAGTTTATCACTTAACGCACCGTTGCTAGTTGTGTTAATTTAGAAACAGTACAAGAATACTAGACCATAAAGCTCCGACCCCTCTCCAGCAAGATGAGTTGCACAGTTTCTACTTATTTGACAAATTTAACATATTAGGAAAAGTAAAACAACATATAAAATTCATAACTTTTGTACAGGCCAATTTTAACATTTTCAACTGAGCAAATCGACAGCATTTGTGTGTAAAAGTGTTGAGAAGTGCTTATTTACATTTAGAGAATCAACAACACATGGTGTTTGACCAGGGGCGCACTAACTTTTGCAGCTCAGAATGTGCTTGAGAATGCAGCAAGAGCCATAATGCATCTGTGGTTCGTGCCTGAGCTCATGGCTGAGGCACTTTTTAGTACGCTTTACATGAATCATGAAATTACAAAGCATGTTGTAGACTGTATGATTTGTGAGTGGGCCCTAAATGGAAGGACTTTTATACGCCTGTTGTGGTGCAGTTCTGGTCCAGTGGCGGTGATTAGAGGGCAGGATCGGGGCAGAGGCATAAACATTCATGTGACCGCTGTCTACGGCTCACAGAGAAGAGGGACATCCACGTTTAGTCCAAAATCAAAGGACTACACACTCCCATTTCTGAGTGAGGGACTTTTTTCCAACAGACTACCAACGAGCAGTAGCTTCTACAGCCTTTAAACTTTGTGATTTGATGCCAAACAAGAATTGCATTATATTTTTCCATATCATAAACACATTTATAGTAATCACCTTCTTTATTTGAAACAAGGACCTTATAACTCCACTATATTAGGCGTACAGTTGGGAAACACTGAAAATCACATGATGCACAATTAATCAGACCCCATGTTCACACACCACAGAGTTTGACTGGATGTAGTGCAATATCCAGGTATATTTTATGTACAATTCAATAAATCCGGCAGGACAACTGTTTTTGTTTCAGTTCAGAGTAGAAGTGGAGAGTTCTGATGACTCAGAACAGCAGTTGTTGTTATGTTGACCACTGCAGCTGCTCAACAGCTGAGGTATTTTTGCTTTTCAAGCTCCTGCAAACATTTAAGTTCATCACTGAATCTGAGACAAAACCAGCAATATGGTGAAACTCTAAAGATACTGTGACATTACTTACCAAACTAACTAAAAACACTTCAGTTAAAGATGAAGTTTAAAGGCCTTTTAAGGAGTGATCTTAGAAATTCACTATAAAATGAACCTGTTTCACAAAATAAATGTAAGTAATGGAGGTTTATAGGAGGAAATTGATTTTGGGACAGAACCGCTGGTGTAAATGAGCCTGAGGAGACGAAACAGACAGATCAGGACTGAATCACAACTGAAACCGGACCGTTGCAGCTGCTGGAGCGGCGCGGCTGTTTAAAAAGCCCTTACCGAACAGCTGATGGAGCTCAGCCACCTGTTGCCGTGACAACTTAGCGAAGGTCAAAGGCCATGCTAGTTTTAAGGAGCGGTGACCTCCATGCTGGTTGTAAGGAGGTGAAAAAAGAAGCAAGGGAGGAAAACTCCAGCTGCTTCGGTCCTCACCTGCTGTCTGTCACCACACACACATGATAATGCATGTTTAAACACACTTATACACCTTTGCAGACACAAAACGCCTGCCGTTGTCATTTTATGAAAATGTGGTAATGAGGTAATGGCTAACTCCCAAACCACACACACACACACACACACCCATGCACGCTTGTCTTTGGCCTTTTTGGCTGTAAGTGAGGGTAATGAGGTAATGGCTAACTCCAGAAGCCTGCATAGCTGAAACCTGTCATTATTAGTCATTAACTCAAACACTCGACTGCTGCAGCTCAGAGTGGTGAGGGAGAGGCTGTGCAAACAGAAACTGGCCACATGAAGAATTCCGATCTATCCATCATCGCATACCTGACCATAGCACGTCACAAGAACATTCCTCACAGCTCATGAGAACTTGAGAGGTCCAGAGGATGGATTTATAACAATGCGCTTTAGAATCTGCTTTTTCTTGTTGTCTTTATTTTTTAGTCAACTTTAAAAAATTTTTGAAAGTCATTCAGAGTGGTCTGACCCCAAGTAGTTGATGTGAACCTACAAATAAAATGTTGTTGATGGTAATCAACAACAAATATTTGTCTTACAATGACCTCCATGCATCTTTAACAGTAGTTTTCAGGTCATAACTCTTATATAACTATCGTAAACAATGCCTCAGGCATCAGGCAGCATTCTCATTTGCATTTCAGGTAAGAACTTTCTCTGAGGGAACTTTTAGAGGCATAAGCCTCCTCAGACGTCTGGTTCCTATCACAATTCAAGGCATTTGACTCTGAATGACTTAACCCAGATGCATAGTTACAGGAGGGCCTAAAGGGGCCTTTTGCCCTCTCACTAGGAAGCCAGTTTTGAGCCAGTGAGCAGTAAACCACTGTGAATGATGAAAATTAATTATACAGAAATCAATGAAATTCCCTTTTAATGCTACGTAGATGGGGTATTTATTTCAAGACCCTCATTGGTGGAATAAAAGTGATCATTCTGTCATACGAGAACACACCACAGCATGAACAGCACTAAATTCTTCCTCTGCATTTAATCCACTCACCAAGTGAGGACCCAGGGAGCAGTGTGTGGGGACGGTACCTTGCTCAGGGTACCTCAGAGGTGCCTAGCAGTCTTGGGAATCGAACCCATGACTTCCTGGTCGCAGGGTGAATGCCCTAACCACTAGGCTGCCATCTGCCCCCAAATATACTTGGAAGCAACACGCAATAAAACGCTCATAATTTTTGTGTGATTGTTTTCAATATAATTTGTGCTGTCAACCAATGAGCAGATGCAGCAGAACAACTGAGCCTTTTAAAATGATTTCAAAGTATTCTTTAAAACGATTTTAAAGGATTTTAAGTTCAACACACGACTTGACAATTTAAGAAGGTTAATCCAGTGCTGTTCCTGCCTTTATAGAGAATCAAACCTCTAGTCTTTTGAGTTATCCCATCACTACATATCTGGTCCAGGAACCACAATTAGCCGCAATCCCACTGCTTGCGTATTCGAGATTTTTGGCTGTAAAGACACATCATTGTCTGGCTTCGAAGTTCTGCTGCATTTAGCTGTATTATGTATGTCCGTTAAGAGTCACTGTTGGCGGAATTATAATGTAACAGCATAATATTTGTTCATGAACAGCTCACAATTTCGTCACATCTTTTACCATATACCTTAAGTGCCAAATTTCCTGAAATAGCCAGAAGAACATGTTTTTGAGGCATATTTGACAGCTTCCTTATTTACTGATGTTTGTCTAGCCTGACAGGCTCTGATGACGTTAGCTATGAAGTGTATATCTCCCTCGATGGTCATAGGTTTCGATGGGTCACATAGCAAGTCATTCAACACATATGCACCAGATGAACCTGCTTTTAGCCCATTCCTGTAACGTAACACGACAGATGCAATTTTTAAAAGAGGCTCCACTCTTATCTATCGTCTTGGGTAATATAATGTAATCAGTAAAAGATTGTAATGGTTATGAAACTCTGCTGCTTCCTTTTGGAGCTGAGACTATATACTTTTAATACCAAGTCCCTCCATCGAAACCTAACTAAATTATTTAGCATAAAAAAATCTAATTGACACAGACTCCCCTCTTACCCTGAATGTATATTAAAACATGTTTGGTGTATAGTTTTACACTAGAGCTAATTGGCTAATGTAGAAACCAGTGCTAATGCCTATATGAAGAGTTGAGAGAGTTATTTTGAAGGGCCCATATCCAACATTTCTCCTGAGGCCTATTGATAACATATTTGTTCCTATATATACCTAAACAGTCATAATTTATTTTCACACAACCATTTTTATCCGATCTTCTACTAGAATTAAACGAGCTGTTTTTGTTTTTATTGTTTTAGCTACTTTCGTTCTTGCATGCAGATCTGTACAGTTAGGGATGAGCGGAGGGTGTAGGATGGTATTTGAAGCCAAGAAATGTTCAAAAATGGTCTTGACTGTACTGGTCTTCATCTTTGGTTGTGTATGGCAGGGCTGGAGAACATGTGACATGATCTGAATTCCTTTTCTGTATCTTTTCTATAGCGTCACTGGGTACCGTTTAAAGGAGCGAAAGACAAAGCAGTCTAAAGGCACAATTACTCTGTCAGTGCTGTGAAGGCAGAGTTATGAGTGTTTTGCTTCACTGCCTCTCTTAAAGAGTAATTCAGAAGTGTGGTATAATAAAGTCACTTTTTGGTCGAGCAGGTTAACCAGGCTGATTTGAAAAGGCCCTGAAGTTTCCCGCAGGCACAACAGAAGACGCAGCCAAGAGGAGCTTAATTGTCAGCTTGACTTCAATGTGGCAATCACAGAAGTGCAAAGTGCAATCAAATGTAACGATGAGGACGCAATGAGGACGCACACAAACCACAAGTCGCTCAAAAGCCACTCAGGCTGCAGTTAAAATGTGAGCAAAAATGCATTTTGCAGCAGTAAATCAAGTCTCTATCGATCTGTGTCTCTCATCCCACCTGCTCTGCCAGGTCACGTCCTGAGTGTTTAACTTTTTATAAAAAAATAAGGGTGATGATTATGGGCTTTAGACAGAAATGGGAGAGTTACACGGAAATTCCACCTTTTTTTTAGTTTATGCATTACGCCATGGTTGAGATGTAATGAAATCATTCAGAGTGATTTGAAATGGAATGGTCCATTGTAGACTCAGATTTCTTTACAGTAGTTGTGAATGGACTGCAATGTTGATTACACAAATATACCCATTTTATTTATTATCCAAACAAGTGTATAAACGTAACAATAAAATACATAAAAAATAATTATCTCTCAGACATCTGGCTCCTATCGCTGTATCACTGTGAATAATTCTGACTTTGTACATTTCTGTAGAATGGTATTTCCCGTTAAATCGCTTGGAATGGCTTTGTTTACATCTTAATGATGTAATTATACAAATTTTCCCTAAGCGATAGGGGTGGACTTATTTGCATAAAACATCACAATATTTGAAGTGTTTCTAATAGAGTGGCCTGTGAGAGGAAGCACAAGGTTGGTGTTTTTAATAAAGTGGCCAGTGAGTGGAAGCACAAGGTTGGTGTTTCTAATAAAGTGGAGAATTAGCGAATGTATGAATTTCTGAGAAATGAGACAGGTAGTATGGTAGTTACTAAATAATAAGTTTCACGAATTTCTGAAAAGACGAAGTGCATGTAGCTTTATCGTTTAATTTTATCCTTCAGTATTAGATTTATCAGTGTGTGTCTGTACAAATGTACTTGGATGGAGACACACCCTTTGTGTTCCCATGTCCCATAACCTGGAGGCTTTATATGTAGTGTTTGCATAAAAAAATTAAACTGGTTCTCTCTCTCTCTCTCTCTCTCTCTCTCTTCCTCTCTCGCTCTCACACACACACACACAAACACACACACACACACACACACACACACACACACACACACACACACACACACACACAC
>JBBJLS010000082.1:1447520-1450514 GCA_037577275.1 Bryconaethiops microstoma | reverse complement strand
TATATATATATATAAATGTGAATTTGTCAAACCATGTCAGACCAATGGAAATAGTATTAGTAATTTTTATTAGTAGTTATGACTACTTTGTATATGTAAATATTTTATTATAAATTGTTTGTATGGTCATTAAATTTAAAATATTAAAGTTAAAAAATGAACTAATCACTAGGTCATTAACTAAAAGCAACATTTGCTAATCATGATATTACTTAAGCTTATTAGCTAATACAGATGTTACATCGACGTTCTAGGCAAGTAGTAAATTTATAACACAAATCAGTCTCACAAAAACAGACGTCTACATTATGTATTCTGGCCCATGGCCTGTTCTAGGGGGGTTATTTGAACAGAAGTCTTAGTTCAGCTTATTTTAATCCTACATGCCAAAAATCCACACGTCAGAAGGTAATAATATTCATCACTGATGCCCATTTCCCCGCCACCGACTGTAAGAGCTCTTTTTGATTTTTTTGCAGGCAAGACGCAGAAGTTTCACACCTGGCAGGCTGTGGAGACAGACGTCAGGCTGAAGCATTTCTTACTGCCGTCTCCCAGCTTGATGGCCGTACATGCTCCTGACTGGCACCTTAAGTCATACTGGAGAAGATAACAGACTGTCTACAGCTTCTGCAATACTGCTGACAGCAGAGTGGAGCACTTACTCCAGAGTTGTATTCTATATAAACCTGTCACTCCTGTAAATCATGATGGATTCTTCTATACCCAGGTTAACACGGTTTGGAGTTCATAATACGTGCACGCACACACGCACGCACACACCCACACAATTCAGACTGGGTGTAAATGCCATGTGGGCCAAGCAGTCCTCAATCAACTTGATATTGACAGTACGTAAAGTGAGTTGATACACTGTGTATTGCTGGCCTGCATTGAGTCTTCAGGAATCACCATAGCCTGACATTATACCAAGGTGACTGAGGAGCTGTGGGGGATGAAAGGAAAGGCCGAGGTCAAAGCTGTAGGACACTCATATTCTTATTCTTATGCATGGCATTATTAAAGAAATTCAAATCAGTCTGAAAGTCATCAAATGTCCATGACATATTCGTTTTTTTACGGTTGCTAAAATGAACGACAGAGTTGCTGAGGTGAACATGAAGGAGAAAGGATTCTGTATACACTATTTGGACAAAAGTATTGGGACGCCTGCCCTTTACACCAACAGGGACTTTAATTACCTTGCACTCAAATACATAGACTTTAATATGGAGTTGGTCCCACTTTGCAGCTATAACAGCTTCCACTCTTCTTGAAAGGCTTTTCACAAGATTTTGGAGTTTCTGTGGGAATTTGTGCCCATTCATTCTGCATTTATGAGGTCAGACACTGATTTTGGACGAGAAGCCCTGCCTCGCAATCTCTGTTCCAGTTCATCCCAAAGGTGTTGGATGGGGTTGAGGTCAGGGCTCTGTGCGGCCAGAACTCATCCAGCCATGACTTCATGAAGCTTGCTTTGTGCACTGGGGCACAGCCATGCTGGAATAAAAAAGGTTCTTCCCCAAACTTCCCCAACAAAGTTGGAAGCATGGCGTTGTTCAAAATGTCTTGGTCTGCTAAAGCATTAAGATTGTCCTTCACCGGAAGTAAGGGACCACCTGAATTTGATAATTAAGAGGTGTGTCCCAATACTTTTGTCCATATAGTGTACTATGCTTTTTGAAAGGCATGCTTTGTTATAATGACTTCCTTTCAAGCTATGCAGTGTTTAACATAACTTTGTTGCAAAAATGAGATTAAATGAACTAAAAAGAGAAAAAGTCAAGTCACTGAATAGGAGGACCAAACAGCTAAACCATGTCTCAAAATAAGTAGAATGTCATGTGGTATAATTTTTTACAGCCCTTATTGGACCAGTTACTGAGTGATCTGTCAGTTTATTCCTAGTCTGTTGTCAATGTTACAGCTTAGTTCTGTGTGACACTCCGTTCTCTGGGAGGGCGTGAAGACTGCCATTGCTTCTTTCTGAACTGTCCAGCTGTATTTCACACAGCGGGGGAACCTTTCAGGCTCTGAAAAGATGTGCTTTACCCAGCCATGACACCTAAAATACGTCCAGTTGTCTGTCTGTTGTTTGGTGGACAGGAGAGATGATCAGTGTTCACAAATTCATTCTTAAATATTAGAGAAATATGGGTTATAATTGGAATTTACAATCTAATTCCTCCCAGTTACATAAGGAATAGTATAAAAGTATGATATACTTATTTTTGTTTAGTTGTCTATGTGTATCTATCTAGCTGTCTATCGATTAATCTATCTATCTATCTATCTATCTATCTATCTATCTATCTGTCTGTCTGTCTGTCTGTCTGTTTCTATATGTCTTATGCATGTCCAAATGAGGGCTGCGAGGTAGCGAAGTGCCAGTTCTAAACGGAGCTTGGTATTAGTGCCCTTAGTGTTACCTCCACCAACGACCTTACCCAAAATTCCTTAAGATACATGAGGACCAATCAGAGTGGATGGTTTTGCTTGCAGCCTTCTGACCAACACGGCAGAAAAGATGAGTAAAAGTGCATTTATACGTTAATTTAATTTGTCATTGAGCTGCATTAACGACCAATGTGCCACTGCACATAGAAACATTAGCTCCTTAAATGGAAGTCCCCCCAGTTTGTGTTGGTGCTCGAGGTCTCAGATGTCTTGCTGAGCTTTGTTTGGTGTTTCTGTGTCACGTAGAACCAAAGTTATTGTAATTTAAAAAACATGTAACAATAATAAAAAACACTACTGGGGTTTTAAAAATGACGTTACACGCAAAAACCCACAGAGTACAAAAGCGAACAAATTTCTTTTATTTTAGGTATTAGAAACAAACAGAAAAAAACAAGATCTTTGAATTGGGAGACCTTTCAATACTGTCTCCGCCGACAAGTGGGTGGGGAAAACCCGCAGAGGGAGGGGGTCCAGAGAGCGGCTGAGCGGCGGCGCACTGACAGAAAGAGCAGCAATCGGCGAGCGTGTAGCAGA
>JBBJLS010000082.1:1440020-1442520 GCA_037577275.1 Bryconaethiops microstoma | reverse complement strand
TCAGAAACCTGGTTTGACTCAATCAGTCCTTCATCAAATTAAATCAGGAGCTGCTGACGGAGTTTCACAAATCCCAACTATGGCTGGAGGAACCGAGGAGGAATCTGGAACCGAACCTGTGTTCTCCTCACCAGCTCACACAATATCTACTACTTATTTTTTTTTTACAAACAAAACAAATCTTGCTTGTCTTTATTCTAATGTTCACTTTGCTAGCAGAAAGACACTTTACACTCCGTGGTACATACAGTAATTTTACACACAGTAAAATGCTAATATTGTTGCTGTGAGAATCAGAACCTCATATCTCCAATATGGTCAGTTTACAAGAGAAGGAATTTTTTTTTTTTAACAATGACATCTAAAAACCATCCACAGACACCCACAAAACATGTATTTTTGGTGGAGTGTCATCAAGCATTTTTGCTGTTAAAACAAAGCCTTCTTTCTCCAAAATAGTAACTTTCTAGTAATGATGAAATATGTTTTTACGTTAATATAGATAGTTTCCATTGGAGCTGCCATAATAACATTTTGAATCAAAGGATATGTTAATAAAAACTGAAAAAAAACTCTTTAATATAGATTAACTTTAAAGAGATTTTATTCTTTTATGAGTTTGGACCATTTCTGTTGGTCTATTCATTATGACATTTTCACACAATGAAATGCTGCTGGTGCTTTCAGAGGAAGAAAAAAAAATTGAATATAAAAAATATTCTAACCAAAACTTTAAATGAGGTTGAACAGAACATGGGTTAGCACTGTTTGTTTTTTCAGGAAAATACTGTAATGAACATCAGTAATGTTACAATAATTAAAAATGGTAGAACACCCCAAAGTCTCTGAATGGGTCTGGCCTATTACAGAAAGAGAGGTTATCCAGTGAAGAGACAAATGGAAGCTCACAGAAAGAGATCTGTCTGCCAACTCAGTGCTTTTCTGCTGATTTGAGGTCAGTTTGAACTTCTGCACGTAAATCAGTCATAATCTAAAGGTCTGTTCCTACTGAACTGAGATCAGCACATGGTTGCTTTTGGCTCACTATCAATCAAATTATTCAAAATGATGAAGTGGCGCCCCCTGATCTGAAATCAACTTGCCGCTTTTCCATCTGTTCCTCAAAACCTAAGGGCCTTTTCTCCCTGATCTAAGATCAGCATTAATTTCAGCTTTCGCCTCCCTCCAAATGCTAGAAGTTAAAGCTGAAGAGCTTTTCATGAGCGTAATTGGTCTCCTGACATCAGCTCTAGCCTGATTAGCATGTCTTTGAAGCGGAGGAGCAGCATTAGTTTCCGAACAAAGACTGGGCTGATAACAGCTATTAGAAAATGACAGGCACTTCTGACAGCCGGGATCAGAGGGTGGAGGCTAACTTTTAGGAATGTTGTTGTTTTTTTAATGGTCTGTGTCCACACTGTAGTACATAAAAATAACAAATGAGGCCTTGAAGGACCACATTATCGCTCTAACTGACCAGACCATTAAGATTGCAGGGGCAGCGTTAGCACGCTAAGGGCGTAATTAGTTCGGCATCATGAAGGTCATCATAACTTTGATGATTAGCTTAAGAAGTTCTGATCAGTGAGCAAAAGGATTGTGTAAATGCGTGTGAATGTGTGTCTGCATGTGTGTGTGTATGTTTGCGAGACTTAGCAACAAAGGCTAATTCATTACACACGCCCCGACAGTTGTCTTGATGTGTCTCTTTCAAGTTGCCCCTCTCTTTGACTAATTTTGTGTATATGCAATTTGAACGTTACATCTTTGGAAGCTGCTGATGGCTAAAAAGCTCCTGATAACAGATGAATCAAGCACCAAACCCCCTTTTTTACGTTGCTCCATTAAACAGCATTCATGCTCCCACCAAATCCTTAAAATGTCAAAGACCTGAACTCTCTGTGATCCCTCACAAATATCCATGATGCATGAGTTAGCACTAATCAGTATCTCTGATGACTGACGTCACTGTGGTTCACAAATGCGTTATTTTGTAGCTACTGTTGTGAGGTTTATGCATCATGGATGAAAACTAGACCTTTCACATGCATACGAAATAAATATCATTTGACATGAATAACACAAGTGTCTCTGGTTTCCTCTCACAGTTTAAGATGTGAAAGTGTGTGTCAGCCCTGTGAGGGACTGGTAATCTGTTCAGGGTGTTTCTCTGTCTTTCACTCTATGAGTACTGGGATAAGCTCCAGTACCAGTAAGCAGTTCAGATAATATTTTGATTAATTATTAATTAAAATTTACATATTTGTTTTACATATTTACATATTCTTTAGTTTCTCCCTTGAAAAAAACTGTAAAACAATACTACATAAAGATGAATCAAATTTTTATACTCAGGTGCTGTTGAAGTCCTTACAATGTGTCATGTCCTGTCAGTGGGTGCTAGAGGCCACCACAGGTTAAGTTTTTGTTTATGAACTTTTATTTTGAAGTGGGTATGGGTTTTCTGTTCAGGGTGAATCACAGCTGGGTGTTATTAGAG
>JBBJLS010000082.1:1410682-1430722 GCA_037577275.1 Bryconaethiops microstoma | reverse complement strand
GCATTTAGCAGATGCTTTTATCCAAAGCGACTTCCATTCCCTAACTACAGGGGACAGTCTCCCTGGAGCAACTGGGGTTAAGGGTCTTGCTCAGGAACCCAGTGGTGGTGTGCTGAAAGTAGGATTCGAACCCATGACCTCTTGATCCAGAGGCAGGTATCCTACCCACTAGGCCACCACCAACCATATAATCTATCATGACAATTCTTGACAGCATAAGACATGTTCCATTGCACTTCTGTGGCATCGCAATGTCAATTTTATGTATAAAGGTTCAAATAAACTAGTCTTAGTTTACCGTACTTCCTTTTAAAAGTTACCTATCTGGGTAGCTTTCCATCTATGAATATGCATTCTATAAATATACAATCAGGAATAGTGTTGCTGTACCCACTTCTAGTACCATCTATCATTACATAGCAACAACAGCCCTGCTTCCCACTCAACTGTCAGCCGTCTCAGTAATGGAAACTGGACTATTTATACACACTCAGGAGATTTAATTTTATACCTGAGCTATTACGATGTTATGCTGTCAGGCTTCAGCTTTCATTTTTGAGCCAACATTTTTGACCGCTCTGAATATTAGCCTTGTCGCCTGTTTTGCCTTCTGGATTTTGTTTGCTGTTTGAGACTGTTTTTGATCATGTTTCAACTTGTACTGAGCTTTTGACCTCGACCTCATCTTTAGACTGTCAATTAACACTGCTGATGCGTCCAACTTAAAAATCACAACAGTATGTCTGAACGGCTCACACTTTACTCATACTCGGTACCAATCATAGACTTGTACACACTTCCTCATAGAAGGGCCCACGTGTAAAATATGCATATAAGAAATAAAGAAAAAAACAACGAATCAAAAGACATGTCTGTCACATTCAGGCTGAGCACGTCCAGAGAGCTGACGCGGACTTCCATCATTCCTTTTCTTTGTTTATTAATACAAACAAAGGACGGCTCGAGGGCTCAGAACTCAAACAAAAGGAGAAACCTGAATGAACACAGACCTACGGTAAGGGTGAGGGTGGGCTGACAACCGAACTGTGAAACAGTAGAACTTTAATACCACAACCAACAAAGGACACTCTACGTATTGATTTAACTAAAACACAAAACAGCTGCTGTAAACTTAATGACCTCAGTGCTTCAACTTCAAAGTCCTTTAAATGAATTTAACCAATGGCAGCCTCTAGCGGCCCATGACCGGACATGACAACGTCATGAGTTTATAAACGTACACATTAACACTAAAGCTGTCTTTCACATCGGAGCTACTTTGAAAGCCTGAGTACTGAATACAAGTTATTTGTTTTTTTATTTATTCTTGTATTGGTTTGCTTCTTTGATTTTGTAATTTGTCCTTGAGTGCCTTGAAAGGCACTCTTAAATAAAATGTATTATTGTTACTATTATTATTATTATTATTATTATTATTATTATTATTATTACTCTGAGTTACAGCAGAGCCTTGAACTCCAGTACACACAAACAAACACGTTGCTACTGCAGAGCTTCAAATGTAATTCAGAAATAAAATTTTTGAGCAGCTATCATTTCTGTTTGCAGTATCAATGTCTTAGAGTTATGCTGGCTACAAGAAAAATGCAGGTGTTGTTGGAGTTACTACTCAGTGACCCTATTTCTTCTGCCTCTTTGTCTACTTTGTGCACATATTTCATAAAAAGCAACTTAGAGCAAAAGTTTCAGTGCATTCGAAATCTTTCCCATAAAAATCTAGTAGTATGAAATGATTTCAGGACATCGAATTTCTGATAGTGTTTTTACAAAAATAGATTCAGAAAAATCCACTAGTGTCAGGATGTTTAAACATTAACAATAAGAAAGAAAAATACTGCTTCTTATAGTGTATTTTACACAAGTAGATCCATAAAAATCTACTATTGTGAAAAGATTTCAGGACATCTAAAGATTAAATTAACATTAACAAAGAAAAATACTGTTTCTGATAGCATTTTTTCCAGTGTGAGTCACTCACAAGGCAATTCATAGCTAACACTGGACAATATAAAGATATTCAGCATTATGATGAATTACAACTCACTGCACCATCATGTTTCAATATGTGTATAGTGTATTGTTGTCTGTACTTAAAGGCTGCATAATAAATGCATAAATGCATTTTCGTATCTATTTAAGATTTATATATTAGATATTTTAGATTTATATATTTATTATATGTTTTTGTCATATCATCATCCCCTCCTCACTACTGTGTGTAACTTAAAAACCAGGACGAATCAAAGCCCAGAACACTTACATCCAAAATGGAAATTAAAAAATGACATGCAGCTGTAATGATTATTACTGACACATCAGTAGGCAATTTCGGCCCTAATTTTTTTTTCTTTCATTTTTCCATTCTCTACCTTCACTACTGAATAGAATACTAAAATGAAAAATATTAGTCTTAAAAGCAAATGTTATACATTAAAACATAAGGGCAATGCACATTATGACTATTCAGTAAATACTTTGAAGAGAGAATGACATTTTCTCTCATTCTTTGTACAGTAACCCCCCGGCTTTAATGCAGATCAGCAGTCGCGCTTTCAGTCCATCGTGGATTTTCAACTTCACCGGGCAGCAGCCAATCAGCAGCAAGGAGAAATAAATAACATTCTCGGATTGGCTACTTTCAAACCTACCGCCTCTGACTACAACTGACTGTGACGTCCAGGCCTCTTCCGCCACGCCCCCTCGTCCTCATGCTGGTTGTTTATGTTTGAGCGCGGCAGTTACCAAAGTAATCAGACACCTGAACGGAATGAACCTCCGCTTCTCAGCACCGCACCAAACATAAACAAACCGCACGAGGATGAGGGGGCGTGGTGGAAGAGGCCGGACGTCACAGTCAGTTGTACTCAGATGCGGTAGGTTTGAAAGTAGCCAATCCGAGAATGTTTTTTATTTCTCCTTGCTGCTAATTGGCTGCTGCCCTGTGACGCTGCAGTCCAGAATTTCCCCCGTGGAGCGTCTCAAGTGTTCTGGTGTTTTTCGTTTTGTTTTTCTTAAAGCCGTGTATTTTTATTACTGTAAAATTCCTTTTTTACTGTATTTACCTGCTTTTATACCAAAGAAAACAACAGCGCATAACAAAGAAAACGCCCATGCATGAATTACAGTATAGTCTATACAGGGGCAATGTCGGTATTTTACATTCTAGCACTGCAGGAGTTCAGTGTAAACTGTACAGTACAGATACAGGTTTACCTTCACATTTTCTTCAAGCGTAATGCAATAAATGCAATTAAAGTGTTTTGGGGGCATATTTGGGGGCATATTGTACACTATAAAAATAGGCAATTTTGGGCCTTTTTTTTACCACATCACAACATCGCGGTTTTGCACTATACGCAGGTGCTCTAGGAATGTAACTCCAGTGATAAGCGGGTGTTTACTGTATACCTGTAAGACCTGGAACGGAGATGAACTCCAAATCCAAGAGGCATGAACGATCCAGATCCAGGAGTTCATCCAGACCAATCAGGCTGAGATCACCTTCACCTGAGTTCTAACCCCTTGGACTATAAAAGCACTCTGGATACACGAAACCCGTGCGAAGTATTCTAGCCTATCTAGTTACTGAGCGATTCCCCCGATATTTCCTCTCTCGTGTTTTTGACCTGATATCACCTTTGGATTACTCTTTTGCCTTGCCCCTTGGATTTTGTATTACGGATTTACGGTTTTGGACTTTGGTTTTCGGACTCTGGTTTGTTTTCGCTCGGTTTTTCGGACTACCTCTTTGGACTTTGGCTACCCCTTTTTTCCCCACGGACTTTATTCTTTATAATAAACCTCTATCATTCTGCTATTGGATCCTTTCCAGTATTCATTACAATACCCACCCTGTATTACTGTCTGTGGAAACGGTGGGCTCTGTGGGCTGTGCTCCCAGTGGGTCTGTGAACACGTGCTCTGTGTAAATGCAAGGCTGACTGGCATCTGTGCCCATGCCCTCTTCTTCTTCCTCGGTAGCCTCGGTGGCCTCCTCTGCTGTGGGGACTCCGTCTTCACTGGGGCTAGGCTCCCTAGACAGCTCCACTACACAAACATGAAGCTTGTATTAATAAGTGTTTATACATAAATTCTTGAGACTGATTACAGTTATTACTACCAAGGACCAAGTCCTTCGTGCATGAGCTTTAAATCAGCAAGAACTAAATCCAAAAGAGTGAGCAGGTAGTCCAGCTTTTACTGGAGGCTAAGCAGCGAGGAATATATTTTGAAAATGTCATAAACCACATATTTATGCGTATTTGAATTTCCTGAGTATGAATGTCAAAATTATTATATTCATGATCTAATTCTCTAACCTTCAGAAGTCATTTACTAAGTTTTTACCCATGTTTTTCTATTTTATATAAGTACTAGATCTGATACAGTTAACATATTACTAGATATAAACCATTTATCTCACTGTTGTTAACAGAGGTAACACATTTTCCTTAGTCGACCCTTCGAACTGTCAGCAGTAATGTAGGCTGAAACCGCATGTTGCTGTGAAAGACTGCCTTATTGTAGCTCTCATAATCAATTGTAGTTTTGACACTGCTTTTCAATCACTATATATTTAACACCCTTAGCAGATACATGAGCTAGTACTTGGTGGACGTCTGTGGATAAATCAAAGTCACAAAAGCAATGGCAAAGTGGAAAAATCAAGGTTATCCTTCAAAACCTCCTTGATAACATGAAAAAAAAAGATGCACAAACAAGAATGAGAGGTAATCACAACACAATATAATTCTTCTGAATCAATAACTGTATATATGATACATAACATCCATAATATACGCACTTATGGACAGTTGAGAACAACAGTGCAGCCACTGTTCTCACTGGACATATAGAAACTGTGTTTACACAGTGGACATATAGATATTGATAGACCTTGCCTTCACATGACAAAAAAAATTAAAATCTTTCTTCAGGGTCAATTTTAGGCAAATTTTGTTTGATAACCCTAGTAATTTGGTAATTACACAATTAATTATTGGCAGGCTTCAGGTTCCCCTGTTTATCTCAATGCAAAACGGGTCAAAAACATGTAAACAATGTAACTGATGTTGTCTCTTTCTGCAACATGACTGTACACATATCAGTTTTTCGCCAGAATCAAATAATCAAATCCATCAGAATCAAATAATCAAATTTAGGCAAATTTTGTTTAACAACCCTAGTAATTCAGCAGGTTCCCCAGTTTGTCTTAATTTTAAAAATGTCAAAAACATGACAACAATGTTAGTGATTCTTTCTCGTTCTACAACATGACTGTACACATAATTCATCAGAATCAAATCTTTCAACAAAAACAAAAAAGGTTACAATCCATACTTTCAGCCAGCTTCATAAAAGACTAGGTGTTATATCAGTGCCCAATAATTAGTTCTTACCTCTACCCTTAACAGGGCTGAGCTCTGCTGGAAGCTCATTGGTGACTGTGCTGCCAGAGTTTGTCCCCTCCGCTGTGCACCCGACTGCCGAGATGCCACTCAGCGCTCCCTCGCTGCCCTGTGAGCTGTTACTGGCCACACTGCCGGTCAATGAGCCTTCAAGTCCTCCCTCAGAGTCCTGAGGAATTTCTTCTCCAGCAGGGTAATCTGTCTCTTGGATGCCTAAAATATAGGCACCCTGATGAACAAACTCTTCATTTCCCCTCACTTAACTCTCTTTACACTGTCATTTGCACTTTTTATGAAAATATAGCAAAAATGCAGCAAACAGAGCAAAGATCATCAACTTGTCAAATATCAGCAATGCCGATTCACTCCACTTGGTGTAATGCCTTATAGCTTTCAACATTTTGAATCAAACAGAGCAGCACCATGAGCTTTCAACATTTGTCAATGTATAACATCCCAATATTTATCCTAATAGTTTTCAAGACATAATATGTATTTTTCAGATATCTGTTAAGAAAACACACAAGAATCAGTGGTAAAGTTGAGTGCCTTCAGGGTGGGTACGGACACTTCTACTGTTCTTTTTTACTCATCTTAAAGCATATCGGTAAACCCAAACTTCTCCAAACACAACTAATAAAACATTATAAAACAATAGTGTTTGGACAGTCCGTTTGTACAGATAACAGTATGTAGTACAGAAGCCACATCATCAAGTGTACTCGAGATGTACTTAAGATGCTCTTAAACTAACTTGGTGTAATGTGTGATCGAAATGTGTGATAGATAGGTCTTACATCAGCCGTCAACTACAAAAACAAAAATGTATACATTCTTTCCCTTCACTAAATCTAGCTGGATGTATGTATGTGTGTGTGTGTGTCACTGACCTGGCACGCTGGCGATACACATCACATGTGAGTTGCAGACGTAGAAGCTGTCCAGCAGCTCAGAGGGCTGTGAGGCGTCCAAGATCATGACTTTGGTGGAGGAGTGGGTGCTGGTGCAGATCCAAACCCGGCTGGAAATCTCCAGCTGCAACGGCTCTCGCTCCTGCTCCTGACACACCACACCCAACAGCACAAACCGCACACAAATTAGAAACGTTTGTGTACTGAACCAATTCTGAACTAATTCTGAGGATGTGAGGCCTTTATCTGCAACAATCTCTTCTTGTTCTGAGACAAGTGCTGGGCATGTTAATGCATTATTATCGCGTTAATGCATTATTTACTTAACGCCGACAAAAAATCCTTTTATTTTGAAAGTTCATTGTTTTTTTGTGCTCGTGGGTGCACGCAGCACGCAGCTCTACGTCTCGGCTGGTTTCGCTTGGGTCATATTTATATGGACAAAAGTATTGTGACGTCTGACCATTACACCAACAGGGACTTTAATGACACTGCATTCAGATACATAGACTTTCATTTAGAGTTGGTCCTCCATTGCAGCTGCTATAATGGTTCTGCCCCCCCTTGCTCTGGACGCTGAGGGAAACTTGTTTTTCTATAACAAACAAGATAAAATGTCAATGCCCTGCTGTGGCAATTAGCTCTGTTTTTATAATTGATTTGATTAGTTAGTAGAAACACCTATACGGTGCAGCTTGGACACATCATCAGTGATGAAACCAGGGTCATTAATCATGATTAATCACAGAAAACCATCGCAATTAAAAAATGTTATTGTTGCGCAGCTTGATCTGAGACATTTTCCTCAATCTCTCTATTATTTTGACTTCATCAGTTAAACACTGAGCATAGCCTGCTAGTCAACTCAGCTTGACTTACCCTGATGCAAGTAGACGTTTTTTCACTCCCTATCTAGCAGGTAAAAGGCTCATGTGCCTCATCAAACCTAAACGAAGAGGTCCATCATCAATTATTTCACACTCTCACCTTGACCTCCTGCTCCAGCTGATCCAAGCTGCTCTCAGAGCCTTTCCTCTGTTTTGAACCCTCGTTCTCAGTCACACAGCCATCGGCATACAGGTTTGATCCTGCTTCACGCAGACTCCCACCCGAGAGGTTCACACCGGCCGCACACCACAGCTAAAGATAGGATAGCAGATCAAATTTAGCAATATGGGCTTACTGAGATCTGAGATGCAAAATGCAAAACATTTAGGCCCCAGAAAAACTCTATTAGCACCTAAGACAAAAAATGGATTTTTTCAGGGACAAAGCATGTTTGTCAACCCATAGGTAAATGTCTCAATGATTCGTAAATGTCTATGACCAGAGAAAAGCCAAATAAATAAAACAGTATGATTCAATTCAAAGAAAACAAAATACAAAGATGTGCGCCCGTGAAAAGAGAGGAACCATGTAAACCCAAACAGCTGACCTTCATAGAAGCATCTTTCTGCTCCAAAGGTCTCAGGTACACAGGAACAGGCAAGTTCTTCATCTTGCTCTCTGCTTGCCCACCATTTGCTACCTGTGAAGAGGCATTAAATTAAACAAGGACTTCCGAAACTGCCTGACTTAAATGTTATGGATAATGTGAACAGGGATCACAGAAACCTAACAACAGTATTTACATAACAACAGACTTTACATAATTTAAGTTTCAGTCTACATGTACTTGATCTGCAAAGACATGTTCGGTGTCCAGGTTATTCTTCTTTAGATTTGTACGGGAGCTATGAGGTTAATACTGCTAACAAAAAAGAGAAACTTAAGCCTCACTGATTACCACTGCAGAAACGTCATGCCAGAATCATCACAAACCTGCCTCAAACTATTGCGCTGTTAAGTAATCTCAGAGAGATACTTATGTGGATGTTGGCACTGAATTGTTGCATTTACATATGGGCTTTAATAACATTGTTCCACTGCTCACAGTAGAATTGGCAGTGGTACACGATCAACAGTGACATTTTCAACAGTGAAAATAGCATTACTGGTAGAGCGTGACGTTTCTGTCGTGCGTGGGGTGATGGTGTTAGCCACTATTTTATTCTAAAGTGTTCTGAATACATGGTCATATTTCTAATAGTGTACTTCTTCTGAAGTTCCGAGTGTGATTTACATGAATGGGTACATCTGGATTTCAACTCCGAGCATTCAGCGCCAATGTCTCAGAAAAAAACCTACTTCAAAAGTTGGTTAATTGAACTCCTAACAGAATCAACCACTGGCAGTATTTGAATTTCCCTTCACTACTCCATTAAAAACAATGGAACAGCTGGTTTGTCATTTTCCATCTACCGCCAACATATGTAAACCACTACATGACAATACTGTCATCTACAAAAATGATCAAAAGTACACCACATAGCTAAAAACCACACTAGCAACCATCTTGAGGCCATCTTTCTTTCATCTCCATTTCTATTTTTTTTTTTTTTAGATGAAAAAAAAGATTGTAGGTCCAGTACAAAACGAAAGAAGCAAATTTCACTTCTTGGCTGATTGACCACATTTGGATCAAAACTGATTTGTCAAATCTACACATTTCACAAACTATTCCTTTAATGGGTTGCCTTGTATTTGCTGGGCAGACTCCAGCCGTGAGCCGTCATCCGTCCATCCTCCTTCTGCATGTGGGCTTTCACTTGGCGATACTGAGCCTTCTTCTGTTCTTTACGAGACGGAGAACTGCATGGGTCCATGCTGAGCGACAAAGAGAGTGAATTGCAGTAAAGATCTGACAAAGAACATGAGCTGCTGCTATGCAAAATAAGCCCTTACTCTTCTTTGAGGAAGTCGAAGGCTTTGGATCTCTCTGTGGGGAACTGAGAGAAGGTACTGCTCTTCCTCATGCCGCTGGGTGGGTTATACCTCATGTTGGAAGGGGAAGCCTTCACTGCGCTGCTGGAGGTCGAGGGGCTGAACAGCCTGCTGAAGCTGGGACAGCACACAGAGAGAACTGATGCAGGGAGGGGGAAAGGAGTGGAACAGACACACTGAACTCACACACACTCTCCCACACTTAAAGCATGCACGAGAACACACTGAAACATCAAAACTGCTACCGCTATCACAATGGACAATCAGCTTGTTACGGAGCTGTTTGTTTGTCTTTTTGGCTGTCTTCTAAACAGCAATACACTTCATTGACCAGACAGTTATTGTTAATATACGGACATGCTAAAACTAAATACAATTACAATTCTTAACCCACCCTGAACAAAAACGAACAAAATTTTGTTTATGTGAATAACACAGGACCAGGTAAAAGAACATATGTGGTACTGGAACAACGCCAACATCAGAATGTTGCAGAATAAATACGCACAGTTCATTGCACTAAAACAGCCAGTTGCCTCTTACTTTTGATGCAGCACGTTGATCCTGTTTAAATAGGTAACTAATGTTTCATTATGAGTTTACAAAGGTAGTTTGGTCCATTACATAGATTAATATGTTAATTTGTGACACGTTTCAAAGGTTTCATATTGTGTTCGATGAGCCCACACAGTGCGAACTTCATGTTTACAAATGGAAATAATTGGTCAATTGTCTGTTCAGAAATCAGAATTTAAACTGATCATAGAAATTCATCATCAGTGCATTCCTAGAGAGAACACTTTAATTTGCAATAAGAGGCCAGTATACCATGGAGGCGCAACAAGTTTGATGTTCATCTCAAGTATGTAAGCACAGCTTATGAGTACTGCTTGGTAGACACATTATTTCCATCTACTGTAAATATTTTTATTATGAATTATGAATTGTAGACATCACTGTTTTTAGGTGGTTTTCAATTCAAGTATTCGGGTATTTGTTCGGAAACAACAAGTATATGCTGCCTGAAAGGTATCGTTTAATCCTGTCCCATCTATTAGACACGTATGATAACAACAAGCTGAGGTATAAGGAAAGTGAAATACGACAGTACCTTAACTTAATTTAACACATCACAAGCCACAAATAACCCTGCTGCAGTACACCATGAGTACTAATAAAGTATTAATTTCAGAAAAGTGCAATAGTGGGAGACACCAAAGGTAGGGGCAACGCAAGGAGAAGCTGCTGGGCCATTTTTGAAACTGAAGCATGGTCAGGCATTCATTTTCTCAGGTTTGGATTTAGGACAAGAGAGGAACATCCCAGATATGAGTGTTCACCTACATGCTGAAGATCACAAACAAATCGAAGGAGAAAAGAAAAAGATGAAAAATTGAGTTTTCATCTTACAAACACCCATCAGATGATCAAAAAGACGTGATGTGAGTATTTCTGTAGGCAAAGTGCTTACAACTGCCAGATGCTGGACTTCTTCTTCTCAGCGAGAGCAGGGTTTTCTCTTGAAGCTCTGTGAAATAACAAGACAGTCATCATAGCAAAGCAGAGGAGGGAAGATGCAGGCTGTCATTACTTTGAGGCGTAAACTGTCATTACTTTGAGGTGTAAATCCACTTTTTGGCCTGTGAACAATGGGCTGGCGTAGCTGATTAATCGTCTATCTACATCAGAGCAGAGCTTTGGCACACTACAAACTGGACCACCATTCAGAGGACACAGGCTAGGTTTGTGACACAAAGAAAATCTAAATAAAACCACAGTTCAAACCAGCTAAAGTCTCAATCATGCTCTAATTTCGCACTGCATTATTTCTCACACGTAGGTCATTAAAAGAAGCATAAAGTTTTGTCAAAAGTTTGCAGAATTAAACCTGCTGAAACAGAATCGAAATAATAAGGGTGTAAAAACTTGAACAATCAACAACTGAAAAAATGAACAAATTCAAAACATTATATTAAAATTTTAAACTATAATGCCAACAGATCTGTTGGCCTCTTCCAAGGGTCTCTTATCAAAATTATAATCAAAGGTCAAAACTAGCCATTTGAGGGCATCCTATGCATTTTTGTGTTGTTTATAGCTCAGTTGTACTGTTTTACTGTTTTGTATTGTGTATGTTCAATGAGGTACTAAAACGCTTACCGGATCATCTCTGTCCACCTTACAGCTTCTTGCAGCTCCATCAGTCTTTCTTTATACTGGTTCCTCTCCATCAGCACACGCGCCATCTCCACCCGCGTGAAGCGCCGTCTCTGAGCCGTGGGCACGTCACTCTAACAATGAAGAAAGTAAAGTGGCTCCTTATGGACACGGGTGAACACACCACAGCAGACAATGTTAAATTCTTTCTCTGCATTTAACCCATTCACCAAGTGAAGCCAGGGGCTGCCACTAATAGGGTGCCCAGGGAGCAGTGTGTGGGGCGGTACCTTGCTCAAGGGTACCTCAGAGGTGCCACTAGCAGTCCTGGGATTTGAGCCCACAACCTTCTGATCATAGGGGCAACTCCCTAACTAGCAGGACACCAGCTGCCCCACCGCATTCACGATGTGATTTCCTGTACATACATCACTTTCAAACACACTGGAGATAAAGTGCTCAGTGTCTTACCGCACATTCACACTCACCTCATCTTCATCTTTGCTTTTCTGTTTGACCTCCTCCATTTCAATTCGAACTCTGTTGTACATAAAGAACCACGTCAGCCGTCAGTCAAGAGAAACATTTACAAACTATTGAACTAAATGTTTCAGACAATTTATATTTACAGAATACATAGTAGGTGTAAAAATGCATCTGTGCATTGTTCTGAAGGTGGCGATTCAGGTGTATTCAGTGTTAATATCCATTATAAATGCTTATTTTTTGGCCTAAAACATACATTTATGGATATTGCCAAATGTAAAAAGAAAACAAAATGCTGTCTTAATGTCTATATTTCATTACCTATTTTGATAGTTTCTCAATACAGTGTATTTTCAAATGGCATTTGGAATTTTACCAAATTTATCAAATTCAGCTGTAGTGAAATTTGACATTTCATAAAGCACTGAATCATTTCATAAATCAAATCAAATGAATCAAAGAAAATAAATAAAATCACTGTGAGGACAGATTTTCCTCCTGACAAAATGCAATTCGTCTGCTGGCGATTATGATTCATTTATCCTCTCAGAAAATGAAAAAATAAAAATAATTGTTTCACGTTTCCAGCATTTTATTGGACGGTGACTCAACAGCCTATAGACTAAGAGGCAAAAAGAGACACACTTCTTGAGCTCCTCCTCCAGTTCTTTGTTCCGCTCCTCCAGTTTGGCCTTGGTCTGTACGACTGCCTCCAGCTCCCCCTGAAGAACCTCCTTCTCAGAGGTGAGCTCATCCACCCGAACAATCAGGTCATTCTTCACCACATTCAGAGCATTTCTATACGCAGAAACGTACACATACACAAACTGTCACCTTCTTAAATACAAGACCGAGCCCTTTCAGAAAAATGCATACATTGTTTGTATCAGCATGGCAAACAACTCAAAAAGTTACACCAGCTTCAGAAATGTCAGTGATCTCATCAGGCAAGTGCACTGAAGATGTACTGTCTTAAAAAGTATTTTCACTGTCTTAAACCAAATTTTGCTTGTAAAACATTTTGCAAATTAATTTAGCATACATAGAGAATTTTTTACACAGCGATCAATTTATTTTTTGAATAAAAGCTATAACAGCACCAAAAGCACCAACAATAACAACATTATTATTGTTATGATGATGACAATTATTATTATTATCATTATTAGTATTATTAATATTATTGTTATCTTGACACAACCGGATTAAACCATTTCCAGAAAATAAAGAAAACATCAAGTATTTTGTCCGCTAAATCAGTTTAACCTGGAATTCTCTAAATGTTTTTTACCACTGTTTAGAGGTAAACTTAGCTATTCACTTGTTCTGGGTAATTGTTTATGTTGAACTCTGAATGTGCTTCTTGAAAAACAAGCCTACTTTGTCTCCAGCAGTTGTGTGTTCTCCAGAATGAGATTCTCCACTTCCCGGCCCATGCCTGCAGAAAAAACATGACAAGGTAGCAGTAAGAATCATAATTTACCAACAACACTGACGCGATCCGCTCGATTGGCACGAACATTTTGTTCTATAAATACTGACACCAAGCAGATAAAAATAATAAAAATGCGTGATCAATGATTTACTAGCTGATACAGTTATTTTTGAAACAACACAAACTCGCTTAGACATACAGTTGTGCTCATAAGTTTATATACCCTGGCAGAATTTATGATTTCTTAACCATTTTTCAGGGAATATGAATGATAACACAAAAACATTTCTTTCACTCATGGTTAGTGGTTGGCTGAAGATGATTTTTGTCAAACAACTGTGTTTACTCTTTTTAAATCATAATCACAACACAAACTACACAAATGACCCTGATCTAAAGTTTACATACCCTGGTGATTTGGCCTGATAACATGCACACAACTTGACACAAATGGGTTTGAATGGCTATTAAAGGTAACCATCTTCACCTGTGATCTGTTTGCTTGTAATTAGTGGGTGTTTATAAAAGGTCAGTGAGTTTCTGGACTCCTGACAGACTCTTGCATCTTTCATCCAGTGCTGCACTTACGTTTTTTGGATTCTAAGTCATGGGGAAAGCAAAAGTAATGTCAAAGGATCTGCGGGAAAAGGTATTTGAACTCTATAAAACAGGAAAGGGGGATATCAAAAGAAATTGAGAATGCCAATCATCAGTGTTCAAACTCTAATTAAGAAGTGGAAAATTAGGGGTTCTGTTGAAACCAAACCACAGTCAGGTAGACCAACTAAAATTTCAGCCACAACTGCCAGGAAAATTGTTCAGGATGCAAAGCAAAACCCACAAATAACATCAGGTGAAATACAGGAGACTCGAGATGCAAAATAAGGAGGCACTTGAAGAAAGATGGGCTGCATGGTCGAGCTGCCAGAAGAAAGCCATTACTACGCAAATGCCACGAAGTATCCCGCTTACAATATGCCAAACAGCACAGAGACAAGCCTCAAACCTTCTCGTGCAAAGTCATTTGGAGTGATGAGACTAAAATTGAACTTTTTGGCCACAACCATAAACGCTACATTTGGAAAGGAGTCAACAAGGCCTATGATGAAAGGTACACCATTCCTACTGTGAAACATGGTGGTGGATCGCCGATGTTTATAAAGACACAGGAAATTTGGTCAGCATAGATGGCAAGATGAATGTAGTAAGTTATCAAAAAATACTGGAGGACAATTTGCACTCATCAGCCCGGAAGCTGCGCATGGGACGTACTTGGACATTCCAACATGACAATGATCCAAAACACAAGGCCAAGTCGACCTGTCATTGGCTACAGCAAAATAAAGTGAAGGTTCTGGAGTGGCCATCTCAGTCTCCTGACCTCAATATCATTGAGCCACTCTGGGGAGACCTCAAACATGCAGTTCATGCAAGACAGCCCAAGAATTTACAGGAAGAATGAGCAGCTTTACCATCTGAGAAGATAAAGAGCCTCATCCACAACTACCACTAAAGACTTCAAGCTGTCATTGATGTTAAAGGGTGCAATACATGGTATTAAGAACCGGGGGTATGTAAACTTTTGATCAGGGTCATTTGGGTAGCTGGTGTTGTGATTATGATTTAAAAAGAGTAAACACATTTGTTTTACAATAAATGGCTTCGGCCAACCATTAACCATGAGTGAAAGAAAAGTTTTTGTGTTATCATTCATATTCTCTGAAAAATGGTTAAGAAATCTTAAATTCTGCCAGGGTATGTAAACTTATGAGCACAACTGTAGTTATGATTTGACATCAAAATGTCAGATTTTGTTTAATCTTACACAACGGACCTTCAGACCTTTCCACCAGAAAGACTTCCATGACTTTTGATGTGTAAAACTGAGGTTTAACAAAGCCAGAAATCTGAAGATTTTTCTTTTGTTTGTGTCACAAAGTACCATTTTGAGAGAAAACACATGAAAAGGAATATACTTAATTGAGCTTTTATCGTCTCTTTGATGAGACAAATCAGTATTAACCATTTCCGTAGTGATATGTGCAACGTGTGCATTCAGCAGCTTTTTATACAGTGTTAGGAAAGAAAAGAAAAGTCCGATTCCACACACTGATCCAGTTTACTGTGACCTACGTGTACATACACGCACTGACTACTCTGGGAGTAGATTTTATCAGTCAAAGGGGTCAGAGACAAACACTTTGGATTGGTCAGAAGCAGAGATAAAATAGTTTTAACTGATTATATGTGCTTGGATGAGGCATCCTTGCTTGGACCTTGAGGTTTTCAGACAGTATAGACAATAAAGCAGACGACATGCCACATCAGAGGTTGTCTGCATTTTATCAAGTAGGTGTCATGCAGTCAAGGGGGAGTTGGAAGCTGTGAAAGAGCAGAATTTTATATGAATTATAAAGAAAATCTTTATATAACTTGGGATCACATGGGATCAAGTGTCGACCAGTAGGCCTCAGAGTCTCCTAAAACCACAGCTTCAGTGTGTCACGCTGCTACAAAACTGCACGGGAAATCTTTTCAAAAGACAACAAGAAGAAGCTGTTTCCAGACTACACAGGGAATAGCTTTGAGAGATTCTAGGGCAAAGTTTTTTTCATTATTTGAAAGGTTAGCTTTCAGATCACGAAGATGGATTACACAGTCTGGAGTTTATATTTAAAAAATAAAAATTAGCACACAGCTAAGAGAAGGAAGGCAAGGGTGATTTAAAACCCTGTTAACAGTGAGAATAATTTAACACCTCATTTCGCATATTCACTCTCCTTTGGTTAAGTGAAGAAAAAAAAATAAATATTGAATTTGCATGGAAACACACACTTTACAAAATTTTTTTAATACATTTTTAATGCGGTGCCGGTGTAACAGTGGGACGACTTCATTCCAACAGCTCCACTAGTACAGCATGCTGGTAAGACAGGAGGACAAAAATAGCTGGATGCATGACCATAGTGATTTTTTTATTATTTTTTTTTAACTCCAGAACTTCTGCAAGGCTGCCTGAGCGATGACATAACCAGCTCGTCTTTTTCCAATTATAGGCCTGCACCTAGGAGGCAGCTGTAGGCAAGCGCAGGAACGGGGAGAAAAAGACACTGCAAGACGTCAACGCGCTTTTTAAAAAGGAAAAAACTTGTTCAATGCTTCTTCCTGTCCCATTTCTGTCATTAGAGAGAGAGAGAGAGGAAAACAGGCGCGAGGTCTGCCTCCCGCGTTCAACCCTCATTTGGCAAATCACACAATCCGTCCGGAAATATTTCCTTTCTTTCTCCTTCGTTTTGTTTCGTTGCTTCTCTCTGTATCACGTCAGCATCGGAAACACTTAGAACTTGTTGTCTTGTCTGCTCATTTATTTATTTATTTATTTATTTATTATTCTGGGCCTTTTTTTCTCTTTTTATTCTTCTCAGAGAGAGAGAGAGGCTTTCTCTCCCTCACAAAGCAGACAGGGAAAAAAAAAAAAAGACGGGGGCCCTTTGAAATTAGACAGACGAGTGTACGCCTGTGTGGGATGGAGGAGGGAGTTTCATTGCCAAGGTATAAAGATATCATCCAGATCAGCCATGCAGACGTGTCGAAAGTAATGCACTTAGGAATGATGACTCATTCAGAAAGAGCTAAATGGGAACGGCTTCACGTGTAAGTGACCTGATATCATTATTTAAGCAAAAATAAATGTTCATTCTAGTTACGTACAAAATAATAGACAAATCTGTTTTTCTATGAGTAAAGTATGGGGATTATGCAGTAACCATTTTGACTTCTCTCTCTCCATCAAAATAACACTTTTGTCACCATTTCAAGGGTCCACATCCTACAATTTCCTTGTGTTTTTGTTATTTGTTTTTACCCAGAGGTCCAGTTGTGTGAGTTTATGTCATGTAAACAGTCTTAATTCCTTTTTAATTGACCATTTCCTAAGCTTTACATCATCAAGCATAATATTATTATAACTTATAACAGTTAACATAAGATAATTTAAATGACCTCCATCATGAAGTCTTATGCTTCGTTCAGAAAGCAGTCCAGGCTGGAAGACTTCTCATAACTTTAGCATGAACAGCGTAACTGTTATTCACAGTTAAACTGTTATATGCAGACTATGTATGAACTTTGTGACATCACAAAAATACATAAGTCAATTAATAAAACAAAACTGGTTGCTTCATTTTGTGGTCTGCATGGACTAAAAGTTAAATGAATATATTCCTCTTTATCTTATTTTTCAAAAAGTAGGGACAAGGTGGTTAAATAGTATAAATTAATATCAGAGAGTTTGGTCCAAAAATAAGGGACAAAGAGGAACAAAGGAACACACCTATAGATCTTATGCTTCAGTAACGTAGCTAAAGTTTAGTATAGACATCTGATTTTAAGGACCCTTTAATATCTTTAAGTATCAGTAAACATGAACACAGCCATCTCCCTACAGCTCTAAGGGTTTTTTTTTTTCATTTCCTCCTGCATGAATACACTTACATTAAATTATTGCTACGCCCAACTAAAACATTTTATGTTGCTGATGAAGCGCCGGCCAGCAATTCATCAAAATATCTATAAAGCATCCGACTACATTAAACAAATCACCTCTGGGGCGGCCCAGCATCTCCAGAGACAATAGACAATACCATGAGAAAGTTTTAAGTTTTCTTTTGCTGACATGCCTTCAGAAAGTGCAGAGAGGGATAATAATAGGCATTGTCCTAGACACTGCTGGATCTGGATGTTCTTTGCAGGTTTCCTCTAATAGATTTCCCACGCACCTCCCGTGAATGAGCCCAATGCTTATTCACAACCTCAGCTATGAGGGTGTACCATTCACTCAAAACATGTTTATTTATCTAATGTACGCAATCACATCAGCAAGTGTGGTTTCTATTCATTTACGGCATTTAGCAGACGCTTTTATCCAAAGCGACTTCCATTCCATTCCCTAACTACAGGGGACAGTCTCCCTGGAGCAACTGGGGGTTAAGGGTCTTGCTCAGGAACCCAGTGGTGGTGCTGAAGGTTGGATTCGAACCCATGACCTCTTGATCCAGCGGCAAGTATCCTACCCACTAGGCCACCCCCCCCCCACACCTGTGGTTCAGCGCTAATCTGAGCACACCTGGATGACATGTCCAGATGTTCATGCACCCTGATTAGCTGGATGAGGCCTTTTTAAATCAAGATTGTCAACAAAGCACACATTTCAACACGAGACTAAGCCTTCTGAATTAATATGATGTTGGTACCTAGAAGAAGCTGTTTACTATAACTGAACATCTGGTGTTGTTTTTAGGACTGGAACAAACCTCTGTATGGAAACAAATACCCTGGAGCAGATACACACCAGGATCAAATAGTCTAGAGTTGATGATGTGATTAGGTCTGTGCTGGAAACAACAGCAAAAGTTACAGACCTCATTTCTCTACATATTAACGCTAGCGATCTAGCATAGCTGCTACACACACTATAGACTTACTAGTTGCTTCAAATTGTTTTCCTTTAAATGTTGCATTTAGCGTGTAAGACACTTTATTTATGTCCTTCAGACTGAAGGTGTTTCTTATTAACTGAAGCTGTGTTTAGCCTACTTTTATACCACACAATTCCTGCAGCTAAGTGGACTAAGTTTTCGCCTAAAGACTCGAGACGCAACTCGGACTCACCCCCGAGAGATTAGATGCACTCAGACTCACACCCCAGAGACTCAACTCAGATTTGCATTAACCAACTTGTGGCTATCTCTATAGACCATCCCTTACAACATATTAATAGTGTTTGTGTTGTTTAACGTAGCCGGGAGTTAACATTAGTCAACATTAGACATGTGTAATGAGACTGAAGAAGATATAGAATGTCAGTTTGCTGCATACATAAATCAATTTCATAAATTAACCAAGCCACCAATCCATCTATAAATGGGTCAGTCAGTCTTTTAATCTTAATGTTGTTCTTGCTGTCTCTATATGTCTAATGCTATAGGTTGGAGCTCCTCTATATGTAAAAAATGATCCAAGAAGTAATTGTAATTAATGAATTCATTCACTTGCGCGCACACAGCTTGTATAATTTCCATAAAAAGACACTGACAAACAGAACGAAACACTCTGGAGGAGCCAAACACTAGCCTAAAGTCACCAATTCCAATGCCAAGTGCCAGCTAGAATACCAGTCCTGAGGGACCCCAGACAGTACGTATTTATGCGGTATTCCGATGTGCTGGGAGAGGTGTACCCTCTGGGGCTCCCTGAGAATTGGCTTGAGAAACACTGGACCAGAATGGTATAATGTCCCCCAGTGCCTGGCTGTGGAGCAGCAGAACTGTGTTCTCTTGAGTGATGGAGCTCCTTCTAAATTCCTTTGGGAGTCCTTGTTGTGATCCAGAGTTAATCATCTAAACTTACTCATGACCTCATTAAACCTCTTGAGGCTGAATGCAATCAAATCATCACAGCATGATTTGATTGCATTCAGCCTCAAGAATGACATTCACAGAAGAGATAGACAGACAGACAGATAGATAGCAAGACAGACAGATAGAGAGATAGATGTATGAATGGGTGGATGGACGGACGGAGGGATGGCTAGATGGATGGATAGATGGATGGATAGATAGGATGACAAATAACACAGGTCAACAGGTCAAAATCATAAGTTTATGTGGGTTTTAAAGTGTTTTTTATGCTGATTTCAAATCTGTGTTTAGTTTTTCCCGCATGTACAGTTTTTGTGATGAAGCTGGTTATATATTACATGATAGTGGTATAATTATCATATAATAATCATATACTAAGT
>JBBJLS010000082.1:1389310-1400719 GCA_037577275.1 Bryconaethiops microstoma | reverse complement strand
TCTCTCTCTCTCTCTCTCTCTCTCTCTCTCTCTCTCTCTCTCTCTGTCTCTCTCTCTCTCTCTCTGTCTCTCTCTCTCTCTCTGTCTCTCTCTTTCTCTCTCTCTCTCTCTCTCTCTCTCTCTCTACACCCCCGCCAGCTCATTTCAGTGCTCGTGCTCCAACACCACAACAAAAACAAAAGCCCAAACGCATAAATTGTGGAGATATTAAAAAATGTGCTGAGGGCATGGTGCGAGTCTGAACTATTTTTCTCTCTTTTACTTGGACATTATATAATTATACTAATAAGCCGATGCCTGTGCAAGAGCAGGGGCCTGAAGATGGATGTGGAACATGCCGAGAAAGGCTGGTTAAGGTGAACAAGGCTAGGAGGCGCTCCCTGCCTGTGAGCTCCTTGCAGGCAGAACTCCCTGACTGCAGTGATCAAAGACCACCTAATTTGGGGTACAGAAAGTACACTTTTCTCCATTACTTGTGTAGTTTTGCAGAGGAACAAGGATTTGCTGACAAAGTAATGGACAAAGGTTGTGTGAAAAGTCCAACCATGAAGAAAAAGTGCTTTTTTGGAATGATTGAATTAGGTGAGCACCAACATGTCCAGTTCCCCAAATAACAATGGGATGGTGCCATGCTGAGAATTTGCCCACCTTTGGTAACTCACATGTCAGACGTGTTGATCTGTATGAGCGGTGCACGCAGAATTTGAAACATAATAAATTCTATAAACCGTCACTAATCTTACTCATTATTTGTACCATTCGTGCAGATCTGATTTCGCAAGATTACTTAGATTACAGATCCTTTCAAAGCAGCTACAGATGTGAGGAATGATACCGCCGTAAGTGATGGAGGGAGGGTAAGGTCATGCAGCAAATGAGCCATCTTTGGATGTGTTTGACCATGTAAATTTACTGCTGACTTCGGCAGCATGGAGGAGTGGAAAAAGGGACGTTTTTCCGCTTGATTGATGGACTACATCGAAGGAATCAATAAATGTAAATCAAACAGGGAAAACTCCTTTAAAGCTCAGTGTTGTTCCCTGGTGGAGGTGGACACAGGCACTAGACTCAAAGCCTTTAGTAAAAGAAAGTTGTAATGCTGAAACAGGGTGGAGCCAACCTGTTGCATTGGGATTTCAAGAATGGACCCAAGAGCCGAGACAGATAGGACACAAAAATGGACTGCAATGCCAAAGGGGGAAAAACATCTACCAAGTACAGAATAAAACTCACAGCAAAGTGCATGTTTTTCCTCATTTTCCTCATTTAACTTTATGTCCTCCCAGTCTTTGTACTTAAGACTGTTCTTAAAACGCCAATATGATTCTTGTACCCAAATCTGACGAGGGCCAGATCAGACCAGCCCTGAGCTTATGCACCCGTAGGCCCCCTTGCTTTTTGCCCCATTAGTTGGGATCTTGGAATGTCTGGAATCCATTCCTTAGACAGGGGGTCCTATAAGGGGGCAAGTTTGGGGCTGCATTGATTACTGCTCCCTCACCTTTCCACTAGAGGGAGCCCCATGGCTGGCACCGCCACTCTTTTCATCAGAGCTTAGGACACCTCTCCCCTCATCATCACTCTGATCAGTGGCACCTGGGATGAAGCTTGGGGTGCCGTCCCCCCTTGTTATGATCCTGATCAGTGGCACCTGCAATCTGCCCTTCATAAACAGGACTCAGTTGCACTCTTTATGCTGTGCTAGAGGTGACTGGGTTTTCTAAGTTTTTTGGGGGGGGTTCTGTAAATCCTATAAACTTCCTTTTACTTCTCAAATATCACTGTGTTCATCTGCTATATGATATATTTTACTGAAATTGCTGATCCAAACAACCAATGATTTATAAAAAAAAAATCATGAAATTAAAAGGGGTGCCCAAACTTTTGCATATTACTGTATATACTATACATTTTTACAATACACACACACATATTTTTATTTAATCCTATTTTCATATTCCTAGATTGTATAGTACTTGGTGCACTATTACTGTTCTTGTCAATACCTGCTGCTACTAAATGTACACTCCAAAATGTACCTGTATATATATCCACAGTGTTCTTACTCTGTACATATATACTTATATACATATCGTGTATTGAAAATATGTATATATATGTTTTCAATACACGAGTCCATATTTATATTTTTGTATTATTTCCAACCAAATGAGGAGCTATAGCACAGACCATGTCCTTCATTTATTCTTTCATTCATTTTCAATCAAACCTATCTATTTTTTATCCATTACAACATCGTACTGAGGGTTAGAAGTTCTTTTAACCTGAAAGCAATGCAGAGTGACCAGCGTTCTGTAAAATATGTCAAACCTAAGAACAGCTGTTAAAAAAAAAAAAAAAGGCACACTTGTGGGCGGAGCTTGGAACATTTATCTGGAGAATCAGCTTTGATTTAGGGCTTTTAGGTAATGGCTAAATGTTAACTGTCTCTCGATCTCCAACAACAACCCAAAAGCTAACTTTTCTCTCTGTCCCTGACCTTGCCTTCTTCCTTTCCTCCCGCCAAAAAGTGAACAAACCTATTACCAAGCCCCAGATGATAGATCCTGTGTAACCTTGCCTGCATTTATTACTCGGCGCTTTAAGGAAAGACGATTGCCATTGCTTAGGACTTCCATCCACGTGGAACGCCCCATTTATCTACCTCCATCTTGACAGGTTGTTCCTCTTTCCAACACTTATCTGTCCTCCCCTACCAGTCCTCACTCCTTTCCTCTACAGGCTGGAGGGGAGCAGGCATGGATGTTGTGGAGGTGAATGGCGTTTGGGCCTATTTTTCTTTTCTTGTCACAATCTGATAAGGGTGTTTGCTCTTTTGTGTCAAGTGGTATTCTTAATCAACCTCGAGTCTGAGAGCACAATGAATTTTGGCTCATAAGTGTCGCATCTGTCCAACATCATTGCTCGCATGTTGGCTTTACAAATGATAGGCAATTTTGGCCAAAGTAGGAGGTAAGCCAGAGATAAAAGCCATATTTCTGTTCAGTTTCAAAGAAAAGGGGGAACTTATTAATGCAGATTTATTCTTGTTGACTCTCAGCAGTGACACATCGCTTCTCTTTGAACGCGAGTGTGGCACGACTGCGGCGCTCTTCTCAGCAGTCCCGCAAATATATCAACATAATTCAAACACACTTTCCCCGTTTTATTAAAGTATGTGGATCTCATCACGCCTCCCTCAAGTGTGACGGTGCTGAGGAACCATGTTAGAACTTCATACAGCCTGAACAACAAAGGCACAAACAACAAAGACATTACAGAGACCGTTAGAATTATTCACACAGCGGTTCATTATTTTTATCATTCAGTAAACTAAATGTTAAATATACCTTTGGCTGAAGTCAAATTTCCCAGTTCCTCTCTGGTTTTGCTAGTAGATTCTACAATGCCACGACAGCACCATATAAATGCAGAATTTATATTTATTGAACTTTTTTCCATTACATTACATTATCTCAGATAATACAAACACACTAGAGTGAATACCATCGCTATATTCAACATGATATAGGGTGATAAATTAGATAGCTAGACACTTAGGTTAAAGGAAAATTCAATTTTTTTTAAACTGGAGAAACTTACTGCGCAATAGTAGTCATGATAGGAACCAGACGACCACATTTTTAATGCCTATATAAGCTTTCTCTGTGAAAGTTTTTACACAAAATGGTTTTGAACATGCTGTCAAATGTCTTAGACAATGTTTTATGGTAGTTTTGAGAAAATATTGGCCTAAAATCTTTTCATTTGTGGTGGAGAGGTAGACAGGGCACCGTCAGGCAAAATAGAACTAGTATTTTTTTTTAGATTCACCATTTTTTATATTACATTACAAAAAATATTGAAAACATGAAAACATTATAAAAACACAGAAGACGTGTGTAGATTCACTGTTGGGTTGGGTAGTAAATAAAAATAGGTATATTTATTTTGTAGACATTGTGACACTGGGTTCCATTTACCATAATTATAAAAGAAATCTTAGTCAGAAAATATTTCTAATTTCAAATAAAACCACTCTAGTAGCTTTCCTAATTATTTAATTATGCAGAATTGCTGCTTTAGTAAATTGATAACTTTGTGGAACATGCGCTGCCACCTGCTGGTCAAATCTATTTTTATAACTAATTCAAATCTTTTAAGGTGAATAAATAATTATCTTATTATTTGACAAGAAGCCTCTCTGTGTTGTAACAGAGAAATTCAGAATTGCCAACCAAGTTCAGATGAATGACCCCTCTGGAGGGGGTCAAGACAACAACTAAAAGGAAAGTTCATTTTACTTATTTAATTAACTCATTAATAACTTACCATTGCTGGTCCAGATAAACGATACCCACTAATCCAATATACCATTAATAGATCTACCAAAGGCTTATTTCTATTAACTGATGACACTGTCAGCCAGTTGTTACATCCATTAAACAGCATACTGGATTAGTGGGCATTAGGCACCTTTATTACACCAATGATTACTTGGATCATCAAGCAATAAACTGCCTTATGACAGTAGATGTTAGCATAGTAAGTTACTCACTTCTTCTGTTTATGCCAAACAGTGAACTCACCTGAGGTAAAAACACCAGTTTGCTGGTTCACTAGCCGTCTTAGTACCAAATACACCCACTCAGGGAGACCTCTTACCCTGTTCGTACTGAAAAAAAGCTATCTTTTTGCCATTTCAAATTTTTAAGTCAGGTGGAGCTCTCTGATCCTCATTAGATCAATAATTAAAACCTTTAAGCATGGGCCTCCAAGTTTAGACACGCCCCTCGATAATTAGGCAC
Organism: Bryconaethiops microstoma; assembly: GCA_037577275.1. Taxonomy (NCBI): domain Eukaryota; kingdom Metazoa; phylum Chordata; class Actinopteri; order Characiformes; family Alestidae; genus Bryconaethiops; species Bryconaethiops microstoma. Next base: position 1,395,911 of record JBBJLS010000082.1, on the reverse strand, counting down.
GCCCGTTACTAGTTAGACACGCACATCGAGTGTCGGTAGTAGAGAAGTGACTATTTTTGCTTAAAAACTTTGAAACAGCAAGAAAAATGACTTTATTTCAGTACGAATAGGGTAAGAAGTATCACCGAGTGGGTGTATTTGGTAGTAAGACAGCTAGAAAAGCAATAATCTGGTGTTTTTACCTCAGGTGAGTTTACTGGTGTGCATGAATAATAGAAGTGGGGAAAATTCTAGTGAGCTAGCCTGTGTGTATAAGTACGTTCACTTATAACACTTTACAACATGAATAACACACTTTATGCGGTTCCACAGGCATTTGTAGACAGACTCTATAGTTGAGAGTCACACATAAACAACTTTAACAGACCTTAGTGAATCAGGTGGAGCTCTCTGATCCTCATTCGATCAATAATTAAAGCCTTTGAGCAGTCCATTTTAACCACGCCCATTGGCAGTTAGACACGCCCATCGACAAGTGGGCACGCCCACCGAGTAGCTGTAGGAGCTATGAAGCGTTAGGTGTAGCTGTGTGGTTTAATTAATGAATAATTATTTTCTGATGAAAACATAGAGAAGTGAGAATTTTTGAAATAGCAAGAAAAAGGACTTTATTTCAGTACATATCGGGTAGGAGGTCTCCCCGAGGGATGGTATTTGGTAGCAAGACGGCTAGTAAATAAAAAAAAAAAATTGCATAAACAATAGAAGTGAGACATTCTAGTGAGCTAGCCTGTATTGCTAATCCCATTCACTTACGTTCACTAATAAATTCAGTTCACTAATGTGGCCTGTTTAATGGCTTTTGTGAGGGTTTATATTTGTTAGCTTTGTGTATAATGGCCAGCCTCAGCTGTATTTTCATTTTCCACAGCTTTGTGTAGAAGGAGTTTACAAATAAGTCATGTTAAGAAGGAATTGTCCACCATTTTCAGGTAAACAGACTGTTATTTCAGTAAAACTAGCATTCGATAGCTGCTGTTTTTCTTTGCTGGCTTCTTCTTACTCTAAAATGCAATGTTAAAACTAAAAAGTAAGAGGTGTGAGCAGCAGAACTGAAAGAATGCAATAGAATTATTGTAATATTATAGTAATTGATGGCATTGTCTCTAGCAGTGTATTGTTTATGTACAGTACTTTTATCACACTATAAAATTAAATTATTTTACGGTATTACTGTGCGTTTTTTTCACATGCTGTGTTTCTGCTATACAGCTCATATCTGCTTTAATATGCTTTCACAGCTTTCTGAGGTCTCCCAGTTTTATATTATGTAAAGACGAAGGCAAACACTAATCAATAGTTGGCTTCCAGTACTAAATGCCTGAAAATTAAGGCATATGAATATGTATTTAAAGAGGAATGCCCCCAGTTTTTTCTTAATTTCCCCATAGTTATTACTTGTTGAGACAAAGTCATTCAAAGTGGGTTTGATGCAAAATGGTTCATTGTAGTGAAACCTTCCAACTCTTTTCTTTTCAGTGGTGGTGAATTGAACCAGGGTTTGAGTCTACAGTACAAATATAGACGTTTTGTTTATATACAAACTCACCAGTGAACCTTCACGTTTCTTCGAAGAGTTTATAAGTAACGTAGGTGATGGCAAAGTAGTGGTGAATTTGAAAAAACAACGTTTTGTTTGGGTACTACTCTGGATTAAACACTCTTTAAAAAATGTGTTTCAGGCAAAACAAAAAAACATCTCAAAACTATCATAAAGAAGTGCCTCAGATATTAGGTAACACGTTTTCTGTCATAACTTTCTCTGAAGCGTCTGGTTCCCATCAACCCCCGCTGTGAACAAGATCTGACGCAGCATTTCAGAATGCTTGGAATGACTTTGTTTACATCCTAACCTTTTAGTTCTGCAGAAAGTTTGAAAAAAATCCTCAATATTGCACAAAGTCCTCGTCACCTTCACAAATAACAGATAATTACTGTAAAATCTGACATTTTGACCCGATTCTGTGATTTCCCTGAGGTCCTTTTATAACATGTGCATGTTTTTATTTTGTCAGAAGTTGTCTTAATGCATTTTTATATGGCAGTTTTCAACTCTTCTGTTACACTTAAACAGACTGTTTTGTTACTGTCCCACTAAGACTCTGTCCTGTATTCTGTGTTGTATTCTACTTCATTCAGAAAGCAGTCCAGAATGAAGCACTCCTTATAGCTTCAGTATTAATGAACAAGCTGAACTAATGTGGGCTGAATAGATGGAAAAATGTAAATTAACTGTTTTTTATGGCATCACACTAAAAGAGAAGCATAGTTTAAAAAAATAAATGGTTTCGAAACTTTGTGTTTACATACTAGATCAAACTTTTTAATTTCTGAGGAAAATTTGTTTTGGATGCAGATATGTGTTTCTTGTTCAAATATCTATATTTCATAACCCACAGCAATGTTCAGAAAACATTTTAAAAAGTTAGCGAAGGGAAGGTGACAGAAATGTTAGGGAACGCCAGCCTGGAATCATGCTTTTTTCGTGTTTGACAGTGACTGAAGGTTTTTGTTTGGTGGCAGGAAAGGTGGTGGCAGCCTGCGTGACAGAAAACAAAAGACTTAAAACAAGAGATGAGTCACTCTTGAGCAAAGCTGTGTGCTAGAACTGATGAAGAAGAGAAAGAAAGAAAAACATCACTGCACATCTGCCAGGTATGTGCCATGTGGGCTAGGTATTTTGCTACCAGTAACATTATCTTGACTACAGTACCAATTAAAGGAAACAAAACTCCTTTAAAAATATTAATATAATTATAATAATTAACAAATATTCTGTATACCTACAAAATATATACACAGCATATACACCATATCAGCCATAACATTAAAACCACCTGCCTTATATCGTGTAGATCCTTATTGTGGCCCCACAACAGCTCTGACCCATCGAAGCATGGACATTCTGGGACTGGGGTTTCTGCACCAAGACATTAGAGTAGATCCTTTAAGTCTTACAAGTTGCAAGGTGGAGCCTGCACTGCAGCTACTCATTGTGTACTGATACCTTTCTATCATAGCCAACATTAACTTTTGCAGCAATTTGTGTTACAGTAGAACCTCTGTGGGATTGGACGAGATTGACTTGCCTTCGCTGCTGATTCACATCAGTGAGACTTGGGCAGCCAGGATCACCAGTTCACCAATGGTCCCTATTTGGACCACCTTTGGTAGGTACCAAGCACTGCATAATGGGAACCCCCAGAAGACCTGCAGTTTTGTAGATGCTCTGACCCAGTTGTCTAGCCAATACAATTTGTCCTTTGTCAAAGTTACACAGGTCCTTGTCCATTTTTCCTGCTTCCAACACAATCGACTTCAAGCACTGACAATTGTCTTGTGACCTAATATCTCCCGGTCCTTAACAGGTACCTTTGTAATGAGAGAATCAATGTTATTCTCTTCACTTGTCAGTGGTTTTAATGTTGTGACTGATTGGTGTATATACAATCCCAGACAGAGATTAAGTCTGGGCCTGAACTATACAGGACATTTGAATGGAGATTTTCCACTATAAGGAAGATTATAGTGACTAAGAATAATCCCTGTTCAGATAATTGGGCCTAAATATTTATATCTAAGATCAAAAGCAAAAATTTATCTTTGCAGAAAAAAAGCAGGACATGTGCATTCTTTTGCACAAATATTTGTAAGCTTTTTTTTTTTTTTTACTTGTGTAGGTTACGAACAATTGTATGTACAAAAACATTAGTCATTAGTTAAACCTTGTTGTACCTGTTACTATATTGTTAATACTGCTTTATGTATTTGCTCTTGTATGATGTTAATTACATGCCTGTAGCATGTCATTAATATAAACATATAGTGGTAAAATTATATTTTTTAAATTAGAATGCTTACTGGCTGCTTAGATACAATTTTTTTGGTGAATGACACAGTTGTTCAGTCTGCCGTGGTACTGGAATTAGGGGTGAGTAACAGGGTAAAAATACACACAATTCTGCATTTTCACAAGACACAATGCAATTACCTTTTTTGATATCTAATAAACTGTAACAAATAAAAATGATCCAGTGGTGCCACATTTAAAAACAAAACTATTATTGACCATTTCACAATGGCACTGCACTGACTCTACTTGAACAGGATAGATTTTGCTCTATGTTTAATGAAACATGCAGCTTGTCAGTGGTCTAGAAGGTTTGACAATATTCTAGACAGGATAAACACGTCAAAACACCAGGACTGTAATTGTACCACATTTGGGTGGGGAGCACATCCCTGTGATTAGTGTCATCTGTCACGTCTCTAAGGCAAGGCACGGTCAGGCAGGCGGCACAAATGCAGACTTCTCCCATTATGGTTTTTCTTTCTTTATTCGAAACACAAAACAAAACCTGGCTCATTAGCCGAAAATACAAAACTCAAACAGTACTCTGGATTTCAAGAAACTTAGACAAGACCAGGCTTGTCATGAGGGTGGACGCACAAAAAGTAACTAAACACAGGCACTATATATACACATAACAGAAACTCAAAACACCTGATACAGATTGGGTCTCATCCCTGGCAGCTGAGCAGCCTCACTGCTAGAAATGAGACCACACCCCCAGTCAACATAAAAGCCCCCAAACTAAACTCAAACAGTGGCCTCTAGCGGACACTGACTAGGGACGTTACATCATCATGATACTTAAATTTTCAACTTCAAAACAATAATTAGAAAAATATTGATTTTCGATACCATTTTTGATACCAAGGGTAGATTTTTTCCCCAAGATGAGTATACAGGGGGTCCTCAAGTTACAACAGTCTTAACATACAGCGTTTCGAGTTTACGAAGCTCACTCCCACTCCCACTCCCACTCCCACTCAGTTTACACCCTTAGCGCCGTACTTATGGACTACGTGGGCGAACTAGTAAGTAATACACAGTATGAGTGAGGGAGTTTTCCTTTTCCTTTTTCTGTGGCTTAGTTGTGTTTTTATGATTTTACAGCTGTGTTAGGGTCGGTAAGTGGCTTAGGCTAGGGTGTGTTTCGACTTACACCAAAATTCGGGTTACATCACTGATGTAGGAACAGATCTGAGGCGTAACTCGAGGACCCTCTGTATCCAAATAAACACATAATTTTACTTCCGCAAGATAACAGACTGTGGTGTTCGAAAGTCAAACGTAGTTTGCGTATAAGATAAGATAAGATAGCTCTTTATTAGTCCCACAAGTGGGAAATTTGCAGCAGGAAAGCACTACTACTAGGGTTGGTTGTAGCTCAGTGGATTAAACATTTGTGCTTGAACCTGATGACCACAAAGTCGCAGGTTTGAACCCCCAATTTCTCCCATTGTGTCCTTGAGCAAGACACTTAACCCTCAGTTGCTCCAGGGGGACTGTCCCTGTAACTAATGATTGTAAGTTGCTCTGGATAAGACCGTCAGCCAAATTTACACTTGACATGAATAGTGTTGTTTTTTTGGGTGAATAAGTATTGTACCATTTCAAAATGTTCAGTTTTGATATGCATTTATATTTCTGACAACACTACCCCCAATATTCAAATACACTCAAAATATTGCTCCCAGTATACTAATATAAAATTTATTTGAATGATTTGGGTCCCAAAATGCTGACTCCATGGCAACGGCCTTGGTCCCACACATCGATAAATACAGAATATATAAATAATATATATATATATTCTTATAAAATTGTAGTTAAAAGCTCTTAAGCTGAGCAGTGTTTCTTTGTCAAAGAAATTAAGTTAATATTAATAGAGTAAATAAACATTTTGTATATTAACCATTTTCAGACAACACATATATATATTTACTCACAGTAATGAAACTAACTTACATGTACTCACTTTATTAATATGCGTAAACGAAGCAAATTATACATCCAACCTGCGTTTTAGATTGAGCACGTCTGTTGATTTATAGATGCTCAAACTGACTGCTTAGTTAAAGAAATTAGATACTGAACAACTAAAGTAATGTGGTAGATTCTGCAACAGTGTTGAATGTTGATACCCAGCTTCAGTTGTGTCTTCGTACTTTTCTGACTAATAACTTTCTGAGAGTAGTTTCAGCAGCGCTATCATTTTGGAGCCGATGGTATTAGTCACACTTTTAATTAAGCTGGTCCAGTATCTCCTCTCTGCAGTGGACACTACAGTGGACTTTGGAGAAAACAGCAGTTATCGCCGATGACCAAGTTTTTATTCGAGTCTCTGCCTGTGATCACATAACTGGAAGGTTATTTTTAGTAAATTAATTCTATAGAGCATGTGTGTGGCATTCTGGGAGTGTGTCATTTAGGGAGCGTGTGTGTGTGTGTGTGTGTGTGTTGCTCTCGTGGGAAATAAGCCCCTCTCTCCGCCGCATGCTGACACTTGCCAAACCGCTTCTATTGATCAAACGCACCTGTTTGTGTGTGTGTGTGTGTGTGTGTGTGTGTGTGTGTGCATGTTAGAGGTAGAGTTCTCTCTCCTCCTCTCTTGCTTTGTCTCTCTCTTTCTCACTCTCTCTCTTTTGGTCTTTTTCACTTATTCTTTCTCTCTCTTTCTCTCTCTCTCTCTCTCTCGCTCTCTTTCTCTCTCTCTCTCTCTCTCTCTCTCTCTCTCTCTCTCTCTCTCTCTCT
>JBBJLS010000082.1:1329660-1343114 GCA_037577275.1 Bryconaethiops microstoma | reverse complement strand
TGTGTGTGTGTGTGTGTGTGTGTGTGTGTGTGTGTGTGTGTGTGTGTGTGTGTGTGTGTGTGTATGTTTGTGTGTGTTTCTGAGATTTTTATACATATGTACAGTAGGTGATGTTCGTTCAGCCTGGAAAATAATGAAAAGTGGCAACTGTGAAGGCACCCTTTGCACCCATCTGAAACACTTTAACAAGAGCTACACACACACACACACACACACATTCTTTTTTTGCTCACACACACACTCGATTATACTCCTTTACAGCTCAGGCGTCGACACCAATTAATCACTGAGAAGACTACATTAACACGTTTACCAAACTGTCAAATCATGTTTTCCTCTTCACTTCTGAAAGGTGAAGAACACCAATTTTGATCCTAATTAGCCTCTTACATCTCCTTTGCTCACTTCCAGTCTTTCCTGGACCTGACCACAACCTTCTTGCCTTATAAGTGAATCATGGTATCACTGGAGAGCGTCCGAGTTAGTACTTTCTCCCTGGGGTGGTTTGGGAGGCGGAGGTGACACGATGTTACTGTTAATGTTATTTTTCACCCATCTGGTGCAGAGTTATGTCTTAGGGCTGGGACAATAAACAGGAACATTGATATATGAAGCTGAAATGATCAATGTCAATCAAGAAATATTGATTAAAACTACAGGTATTTCATAAGATTCAATAAAACCTAGTTTCTATTTACACCAGAAGAGGGGCAAAACCCCAAGGCATATTCACACCAACTTTAAAGACTAAATATAATTACTATATATAAATACTATATGTGTGTGTGTGTGCACATGCATGCGGGTGTGTGTGTGTGTGCGTGTGTGTGTGTGTGTGTGTGTGTGTGTGTGTGTACACATTTATGTGTAATAAAACACATCAAAACTAAAGGCTTTAAAATGTACACAAAATGTTAAAAAATGAAATATTTCAATTTGGTGCTTGAAAACATCTTTGATATGCTGTGCAAGATTTAGTTTTTGAAGCTTGCTAGCAGGTTTGCACTGACCTGCATTGCCTAAAATTAACATTAATTAACAGAAATGTAGAGATATAGGTGAAATAATTTGTAAGTAATCAGCTCAAATCAGAATTAGTACTTAAACAGCATGATGAGAACAACCTTCTCATCATGCTGTTCACATTTTGACATCATGAGACTTGTTGCTGTGCAGTTTTAGTTAAACATGGTGGGTCAGTGTTCTAGAAATACTCAGGAAAGTATATTTTGATGTAACTAATCATTGTTATGATTAAGGACAATCATTTCAAGTAAAAATCCCTGGTAACTATTTGACTAAACTTTGAAGATCACTCTCTTGTCCATGTTTGGTGGATTTCGATGGAAATATTCTGATGCTATAGTCATTTTAAAGTGCTGCATTATCAGGATGTCACTATAGAGCATTGTGACAAAATATATAGTATGAAAAGAGTCATGAATATAAGAATTTGTAATGTGACAGAGGCCTTTATTTACATAAAAAATCTACTAAAGGACCTTTAAGTCTAAACATTTTATAACATAAATGATGGTTTAAATGTTTTTTTTTCTTAGTTCATTTGTCTTACCCAGTATTATAACTTAATTTTAGATAGCTGATAATTTGGCTGTGTCAAGTCAATGATCTGATGACAGCTGTCACTGTTGCTATGAAACGTAAAGTTGTAGCCATGGAAACAACCATTACATTAAGTGCTGTCATTATTAATGTAGCATTTTATTCAGCTTGTATCATTTAAAAAATGTTTTTGGACTTGGATGGAGGAGTCTAGGAAAAACTTTATAAAGAGCCATAATATAAAGGCTAAAGAGCCTTTATATCATGAGGTGCATTTAAACTTTAAAAAGGTTCTTTGCTCATATATCACACTAACATGAACAAAACCATCCATTGATCCAAAATTGATCCAAGAACCATCCATTGATCCATCCAGAATAGGTTCTTCAGTGGCGTCACTCCAAGAAAAACTAATTTAATTTTTAGCGTGTTGGTACTGTTCAGGCCCAGTATTTAGCTGAGTCAGGTTCAGAGTCAAAATCCAAGCAGGTCAGTCTCAAGTCATGTCAGTGGATCCAGTCAGGCTGGTCTCAAGCAGAAAGTTCTTAGACTATATTTGAGTTAGGAGTAAACATTCAGGCTCTATTAAAGCTCTGTAGCAGCCTAGTACTGCATGCAAAATGCTGCAGGTTCTGGATCCTGTAACAGGTATTTTCTCCAGTAGCCAAGGTTAAGAACAATCCTAACTAGTATGGAGCCCAAATCATCTTTCTAGAAGTTCTTTGTTGTGTAAATTCTGGAATTGTTCCTTCAAGCTGAGCGTTTTTCATTCTTTTAAAGTGTCCTGGTTTCAATCTGCCAGGCAAGGTCAGCTTGTGTTCACCAGTTATGGTATTGATTATTTGTCACATCTGGGAAGATCCTAAAGAATAGCATATTTACAGTGTCCACGAGGCAGTGTTAAAAATAGCGGCTGGTAAAAACAGCCCGCCTATTCCAGAGGATGAGCAATTAGAAGCGGTCACTTGTGCTGTGTCCCGGGTGTTTGGTAAGCTGGATGGAAATGGGATAACCCACTAACCCTACAAATGATATATTGCTGTTAATCAGAGGCTGTAAGTGCTTGCCATGAGCAGCCAGTGTCCCTTTCTCTGAGTTTCGTGATGTTGCATCACTGTTCGGAGGAAGTTTGGATAAGGAGATACAGAGAAAGATTTCTGGCACATAATGTTCCTGCTGTGGCTGCAGAGGAGGAAGGAGCTTCAGCGTTTTACAGTGAATCTAATGAAGATTTGGGGTTTAGTTTTACTCATGAAAACCTGAATTGTTTTGTGATTATGTTGTAAAGACATTTGATATGGTAGGATTTCACCCCCTGTAAGATTTAGACCGCAAAGGCTTCATAACAGCACAACTTGGAGAGTATTTTTATCCTAGTGTATAATTAAACAAGAAACTTGCATTTTTAATGGGATAACCCTATTTTGAATGACATCTCATCATTGATCCTTTCAGAGTGCTTGTGTTTGTCCCAACAAACACTCATAAAAATCCTCCACCAAAATATTTAACCATATTAGTTAGTCACCATTAGTATGTTTAACTAGCACAAGAATGGTTATGCAAATCACATGGATCACTAAAGACATATCCGTCATAAAGCGTTTTACCATTTTCCATGCTTAACCAGAGTAAAATGACTGTAACCTGGTTTTAGAATGGTTTTCCCAAAGACATTATAAAGTATTTTCAGGAATTTAAGAATGAAATGCAATCTTAAGAGTGGGCTTTACATGTACAATAAATATCAGTGCTATATCATGATTACAATAACACCTTATTTGAATAAAAAAAGGTTTTTCATTAGATACTTTTCTTTCCAAAACTTGCTATATCAAAAAAAGGTTACGAAGGATCGTTACAAAATTGAGACAGTATTTAGGAATTAAACCCATCTGTAATTGTCCACTTCTTGAAGTATCATCAGTATCGTTTCCCTTTCAAATCTGAGGTACAGATTATCTTCTGCAAGATACTGTTGTGTGTCATTGTGTACTACGTGTACTGTAATAAGGAAATCTCTGGCCTGATCTGGTCGAGAGCATCCGAGTGAATCAAACCGTTTAGAGGACGAGTCCCGCTTTCCTGCGCTTCCTTCTCTTCCCTCTAAATGAAAGCGCTATCTCGGGTCATTTTTCTTCATACGCTCCTTAATGCCAGCGACAGGCAGAGTGTGTCTGAGACAGAGACCATACAGAGTGAGCTATTGAACGTTCATTATGGAGCCCGACATTGAGACAGATTGCCCAATGACATCTTAAACAAAGAAGGGCATCTATTTCTTTATAGGTAACCTTGCCACTTGTGCGTTTTGACAAAGACTTGGAGCCTGCAATTTGGTCATGTCACACGCAGACAAGTCCATGAATGCTGTATGTGTGCTTGCGTGTGTGTATGTGTGTTTGTAAATACACGTCTATGTGTCTGCATCTGCACAGTTTGAACACAAGCATTATAAAAACAATTTGTAAATGGTTTACCTTGTTTTTCTTGTCTGTTCAATAAAAAATAATTCTAAGAAGTGATTAAAACATTTGGAAAAAACTCTAAAATGTGATTGAATAATGACATTTCACTGAAAGCACTTTCTTATTGATCTGTTCATGTGATGCAATATCTGTGCAAGTGAAAATACAATAGAAAAAAAATTCTGTCAGTTCTCAAGTGTGGAGTTCACTCTAAAGCATATACGAAAAGAAACAATCTCAGACTTAATAGGTACTACTGTAATAATTTAGTTAATACACCGGATAAGACTAATCAGCACCCTGTACTCATAGAACCCAAACAAAACATAGATGCAATATATTGGTGCCATCATTTGATTTTGACCTTGATATTGCAGAAAAGTGCAATATGCAAATAAGCCCTTAATCAGTCAGTGAACTTTTCGTTGTGTGCTGCGAGCATTTTGGTCAATCACAGATCAAGATTATAATCTTCAACAAAGGGTTTTAGGTGGTGAAAAAATGTCAACTATTGTAATAAATACCAAATATTAGGACATGAGGGCTAGATTTATACTATACTGTCCACCTCAAATGGTCTAAATTAAACGGTACTAATGTGAGAAATACTCTGCTATTTTTCATGTTACTGTATGAAGGATGATTTGCAGGCTAGCTAAGCATAATTTATTGTTGCATGCCCAGTTTTTCCTCATATTTGGTGTAATACGTAGAACTGACTTTAGTTATAATAGGTCTATGGGCTACAAAACATGTTCATTAAGTTCTTTGCACAAAATCACTCTCACATAAAGAGTCTCACCAGCTTTATTCTTGACAGTTTCAGTCCCTTTCAAAATGAGCCATTTACGGGCTCCGTCACGTTTATGCAAATAAGCTGTTGCTGGCCACACCCCACCCATCCCATGCTAATGCTGCGTTTAACACACGTGAAACAGATGCGCTATCCAGGCCTATATGTTGGACCTGAGTCGGACCCAGGGCAGGATGAACACAACACTTCATGAGTGACTTGCCTTTGCTCGGCGTCTTATGTGTGCTCGTAAAACCAGTAGACAAAAATCTCCAACTAATCTAGTGGGTGGGGCTCTACAGATGAGGAGCAGATCTATGCAAATTTCCCCATTATTGCATCACAATGGGGGAGCCATCCAAATGATTCCTGAGAACAAAATCTTTCAATTTATTCACAGAAAACGGATAAATGTATTTTTCTGCGCTTGGAGTGTTTATAGAAGCAGTAGAGACCCAAACGGAAATACAAAAGGATGCAAAAAGAGAGTTTTGCATAATTTTTCCCCTTTAAAGACTTCATTAAAACCAGTGTTGCAGGGGTTGCTTGGGCAATTAGAGTAACTAAAAGTAACTAAAGTATCTGCATTTAACCCATTCACCAAGTGAAGCAATGGGCTGCCACCAACAAGGAGCACCCAGGGACCACTGTGTGGGGATGGTACTTTGCTCAAGGGTACCTCAGTGATGACACTAGCAGTGTTGGGATTCAAACCCACAACCTTCTGCGAAACAGCAGAGAAACATCCTGGACAGGATGCACATTCACACCTAGGGGTAATTTAGTGTCTCCAATTTACCCGTCATGAATGTCTTTGAACTGTGGAAGCTAACTGAATTACCTGGTGGAAAACATTCAAACTCTACCCAGAAATGACTCTGGCTGGGAATCAAACCCACAACCTTCTGTGAGGTGACTGTGCTATCCACTGTGCCTTCGTGATCCCATGCTTCCCTGTTTCCTTTATTTAGAAACAAAAGATTATACTAAGAATTACTACATGTGATTCTATATATAAAACCCCAAAACTAAATAGCTTGAAGCTAAAAAATAAGCTTAAAATGAGATCTTTTCCCTTTTTTTAGTTCTAAGAAAGCTTTAGAGCTTCTGTGAAGACCCAGAACACTTTGAGAACCACACAAACTCAAAGAACCATGTCTGCTTGCCGGGGTTCAAACCACATGAAGACAGGTATTCAGGTGGTCCAAGTGGTGCTGAGTTTAAATTAGTACCAGTATTGTGCCGTACTGTACGGCTCGGTGGAAATGTACATACACACTGTAATAACTGAGACAGGAGCACAGATTGATTTGAAGTGTTTTTGGATGAACATTTGTTAGTTAAATATATATTGCATTTTTTTTGCAATATAGCTGTAAAATTAAAATGTGATATTTAGACCAAATCATGCCTTCAGAGTCAGAAAATTGAATCTTAATTTGCCGTCTCCACTCTTTTCATAGAGTGGTAATTACCTTCATTTGGAATTGCTAATCGGGGCGCATTTCCGCTTCTTTTTTTTAACCATAAAAATGTAATATTGCAACGCAACTTCTTCTCCCTAATATGGTTCGACCTTAACTTATAATTGTACTCTGGTTTGGGCCTGAGGTGGCAGCTAAAAATGCTTTACATCCATAATAATAAGGCTGCAGGCCTGCAGGACAGAATTAGCATTGTATGTTAGACGTCTGCAGTTTTTAACATCCATGTTCTTTTAATGTGACCAATAATTCCTTCGAGTAATCTCCCAAGTTTAGTGAAACAATTATGCTTTCATGGTTCAGTTCGGAGAATGTTTTGACGTTTAAAGCTGGAATTGTTCTTAACAGGAACTCTATTGAATGGCTCATCATCTGTGTTTTCTTTCACTCTATCCTCTCTTCCTCAGGGCAGACAGTTAACCAGCACTAAGAAGGTGATTAACAAAGTGCTTAACGTTGCGTTTCTTTCTGCGTCATTTCACTGCCTTTGCCGTGCGGATGTGCACTAAACCTTAGGGGTAAAACCCTACGGGAAATGAACATAGGCAGCTCCCTCAGCTGATCATGTCATGGATGTAATCTCCTAATTACAGCACCAGTTATCCTGATGTATTTCAGCATTGTTTGACTGCAGTTGTTTTTCCTGCCTTGGTCCACTACACCAGATTTGGTTCATTAATTTAACGACGAAACGATGAGGTAAGTAGAGTTTACGATGAGGTAAGTAGAGTTGTTTTTTTTTTTTTCATCCCTGTTGCAATTAAGACCTAGTTGGTTTGCGGCCTGTAGCTCAACACTTGGGACAAGCAAACATGGGACAAATTTTACCACACCACAGTTACCACAACTCATGTCACACCCCTTCGAATGAGAGCAGTGGTTATTCACATACAAATCAATGCTCATTAAAAGATGAATTAGAGTGTTATTTTTAAAATGATAATCACAGTTGTCAAAATATCCTCTTTAAATTCCATAAGTGGTTTATTGCTAGAAAATAGGTGAGTTGCAAAAAAATATGCCAGTACTTTAATAACAGTCCAATAATTTTCATTATATGACCACTAGGTTGAGAAATTCAGCACAATATTGTGATATGGATATGACAGACATGACATCCATTTGAAAGGATATGATGATTCTTCTGATTCGTACTACAACACGTTATGATGCAGTTATTCTGTTTACATTCGTTGATCAGAATCAGAATCAGAAAACTTTATTGATCCTGGAAGACATTGCTTATGTGATGACTACCACAGCAAACAAAGACACAGAGAGACACAAGACACAAAGACACAAGAACAATATAAAATAAGTCTAAATAAATTCTAAAATAAGTCTAAATAAATTATAAATAAATTACTACTGAATAAGTGCAATAACTTTAATTCTAAAGTTATTGCACTTATTCAGTAGTAATTAGAAAATCAGTAGTAATTAAGTACTATTAAGTAATATATCAGTTACACAACAAAGCCAGGCTAAAGATATAGTCTAGCATGCATCACATTATTTATACAAAAAACTTTATGAAGTCAGACTGCCAAACACAGTATATTTGAACAACACACCATAAGCACAACAAGCATAACATTTTCAGCCCTTATATTCCTTATATGGTGAAATTTAATAATACTGTGCCTGTATCTAAATATGATCCATCATGTGAGATAGGATTGAGTTATACACTCCAGAAGTGAACACACACCACTGTTCATTTCTATTATTGTACCTTAGTTCTTATTATAACTGATACATAATACAGCACTTCTGTAACCACAGCATTCAGGACACTGATACAAGATTTAACATATAAAAGAAAATGTCAAAAGATATTTCAGGCTTTTGTCTGAGCTAGATTTAATTCCCCTGACATATTGCAACATCATCTAAAGCTGACAGGAAAGACCTGCCTTTGGAAGTGATTTCCCTGTGTGAGAATTAGCAATAATTATTTAAATATGCTGAAAAAAAATTCACTCATCCAAAAACTATCACAAACGTAGTCTTTGTTAAAAATGTTTTGTGATATATTGATTTCATCTGTAGACCATAGGCCACTAATGTATTGTATTTCCCAAACTGGTTCCTGTAATGACAGACCATTATTATTCAATTAAGATCTAAAGTTATTATATTGAATCTCTTACATATTGTATTTTTAAGACATTTAAAACACAAATTAAAACAATACATGTGTTGGTTTTAAGAAGATTAGCTAAATATGATGTTAGATGTTGGGAAAATATGTAATTTTATCCTCTTTTACTATACATTTTTATACACAGCAATAATAATTATACACTTCTATGGTATAGGATAAAAGCAGAGTATTGCTGAAACAAAACAAATTAGACTAAAGTTCAACCATAAAAATAACTAATCTCTGTATAGTAAAAAGAAGAATTAAATGAGATAATTTGAAAGAGAAATAAAAATCAGCTAGTACCTGAAGACTTAACACAAAGAAATTTGATGACTCTTAACAAATAACAAAGACTATTTTGCTACTTTGCAAGAAAAACAGTGCATTCTTGGAGGACATGCAAGCGGTAATACACATGTAACAAAAGTTACAAAACCAGAAACGGCTCTGGCCTGTCTATAGGATACAATGCTCAGCACAATACATTTTAGAAAATGCACAGTTGTATTGTCGCACCAATGGGATCCATTCTAAAGTCTTCTGGAGACTGGAGTCACATGGAAATGTAGCAACAGCCCTTCAGCTGTCTGTGGGCCCCTGTGACGTATTTGCTTTGTCAGGGGTTTACACAATGCCAGGCCCATGTTCTTTGGGTCCTGTCCCAGGTATAAATGCAAGGGTTAAACCAGCCAGGATGTCAGTTCACCAGTTGAAATCAGCTCTGAACCAGCCAACCAGCCAGCCAACGAGCCAGCCAACCAACCAACCAGTCAAAATGAAGGTAAGTACCAGAGATTAAACATTTGTTTAATTCAAAATGTTTTGTTTCAATACCCATGGGAAAGCTACTGCTTTTCCATGTACAAATTTTCTCTACTCACTGGGCCACTAATTCTTTTTCAAACAGGTGACTTTCTTCGAGGACAGGAACTTCATGGGTCGCTCCTATGACTGTACCGGTGACTGTTCCGACATGTACTCCTACATGAGCCGCTGCCACTCCTGCAGAGTTGAGGGTGGTTGCTGGATGGTGTACGACCGCCCCAACTACATGGGAAACCAGTACTTCATGAGGAGGGGCGAGTACGCCGACTACATGAGCATGTGGGGATTTAACAACTGCATCAGGTCCTGCCGCATGATCCCCATGGTACGCTTTCTGATCTGTATTATTTCACAAAGTTCTCCGTGTAACATTCATTCGTCTAAATAAGATTTTGCCCTAGTACTAATTCTTGGTTTGCTCTCTTCACAAACAGCACAGAGGAAACTACAGGATGAGGATCTACGAGAGGGAGAACTTCATGGGCCAGATGCACGAGATGATGGATGACTGTGATTCCTTCATGGACCGCTACCACTGGTCCAGCGGCTGCATGTCCTGCCACGTGTTTGACGGCCACTGGCTCATGTACGAGCATCCCCACTACAGGGGCAGGATGTGGTACTTCGGACCCGGAGAGTACAGGAACTTCAGGGACTTCGGCGGCATGAGGTTCATGAGCATGAGGCGCATCATGGACTCCTGGTACAACTGATGTGTTTAAAAAAAAGCACCTTTTGAATAAAAAGTAAAGCAAAAGTCAATGATTCAAGTGTTTTCTTCTCTCAAATTTAAACGTAGCTATAAAGCTTAAATGTGCGCGGCCGTGACAGAGATCAAAACAGCGTAGAGAAAAAGTTGCCGTCCAGCAAAACCGACTCTCATTCTCAAACCAAAGCCCATAAAACCCAGAGGGTATGTTTCCTGTTTCTGCATTACTTGTTCTTTTCCAATATTTAAAGTCTTAAACAATGTGTAACGTACAGATATCTCATATCCTTTTTAGCAAATCCTAGCCAAAATGAGAAAAATATTACTTTTATAATTTAACCAACTATATGGACACAATTGACTTTAGCGGCTGATTTCTCCTCCACCCAGGAGCTCTGGCACTCGGCTGGCAGAGTGAGATGATGTTACAATGCCAATGTTTGATGGGCAAAATGATCCATTTTAAATGATTAATACTCAGCTCCTGATTAACCAATCAAAAGCTTACATGCACACGCACTGAAGGGGATATCGACCGATGTTTTGGAGCTGGAACGGTTCCTAAATTCCACACAAGCTCTGGAGAGAACCTGCACCTTTCTTTGGCTATGAAAAAAAAAAAATAAATAAAATAATAATAATAATAATTATAATGAAACTCAGTAAAAATAGAACAGTAGTGTAATTGCTGACACAATCAAGATAGCAATGTTATGTTTCAAAATACCCAAATATCCACAAGACAAAATGGAAAAAAAATTAAATCTAAGAAAGTTTTACAAACGAGCTTCAAACCAGAACATGGTATACTGTCACAATTTTCCATTTCTAAAACTAGATGGGCATTTTTTGAGGCTATTTTTGGGCTTTTATAAAACTCTTCCTTCAAAGTCAATGTAGTCCTTTAAGCAGTAAATCAGCCTCTTTATTAGGCGCTCACTTTACTTTTTAATGCATGTAGCTCATATCAGACGACCCCCTGCAGTTTTCTCAAGTGGAGGCAAGGCAGGATCTCTTCTGCCAGTTCAAATACAGAAGCTTTATGTGAGAAAGTTTAACATATCCGCTATAGGCAGGGAGTTCAACACATAACAGAGAGCTTAGAAGCAAAGGTGTGACAGCACAGATGCATTTCCCAACACAACAGATCTATTTTAAGAATTCTTTTTTTTTTTTCAGGTTTCTCACATGTTTCTTGCTCAGCACAGTATTTCTTCTTTTCACACACATCACACTTTTCATCATGACGAGGAACTTGTGGTTAGTTATTAATTATGTTGGCTCAGTTGGACACACTTAAGTGAAATTTGGATTGTGTTTTCAAGTGCTAACGCTTTTTCCTACTTTTTCCTGTTTTCCATCAGTTTGGCCAACCCAGCAAGGCCCTAATTCCTCATTCGAGTTTCATTTCAATCTGTTGTGTTGGTCCAGCTCCTGGACAGCTTTGCTGATGTTCACATTTCTCACTTTGGAGTGCCAGCACGTTATTTTAGACCCAAAAAGAGAAAACCAGATCCTAACAAACTTCATCTTGGACTTTTTGCTCAAGTTGCTTCTGCTGGGCTAGTTTCACTTCTTCCTGAGGCATTATTTATTTATTATATTAACTCATTCCTAGGGCTGGGCAATTTAACGCGTTATTATCACATTAAAGCATTATTCACTTAATTATTTTATCGTGCATTAATGGAGTTCTTTTATTACTGTTATGTTAAAAGTTTGTTGCTTTTTTGTGCTTGACCACTTCACCTCACTCTAACAGGCACACTTGCTACTAAACACAGACTGTTTCTGCTGCTCCCAGATAAAAGAAAATAGTTTCTGCTGGTACCTGATCAGAAAAAAAAGAAAACGTTAACAGAAAATGTTAAAAGTTAAATGTTAAAAGAAATGTCAACTTACTGTTGCTCGTAAGGAGCCTTTTATAATGTTCTGCTCGTGGCTCTGGACTCTGGAACGTGTTTTTTCTATAACAAACTAGATAAAACGTGAATGCCCTGCAGTGTTAAATAGCTTTGCTTTTATATTTGATTTGATTACATCAATGTTTATGTTGAGATTTACAAGAAATATTTGAACTGTACCTGTGTAATTGTCTTAAAGGGAACACTGCCGTCATGTGCATGGTCAGCGACTGCTAGAGGCCGCTTTTTCTGTTTGTTGAACTTTAATTTTGACATGTCAAAATTAAAGTTAAGTGATTGTGTGTTTTGGTTTGTTCTGGTTTTTAGGGTGATTAGTATTTAAGGGCCTTTGTTTCGTGTACTGGTGTCGGTCCACCGTCCTTTTGGTTCTGTTGTTGATCAAGGGTGATCTTTTGGTTGTATGTAGGCCCTCGTGCCTTTTTGTTTGTCTTTGTTAAGAATAAAGTAAAAGTTATGTCTCCGCCCCTCTTAAAAAGTCTCCGCCCTCTTAACATGCTCCTTATTGTTTTGCAAACCAAATGTTATTGCACTTTTGTTCATGTAGCAGTACTTTAAAAATAAAATTGCTCAATACACTACTTTTGTATTAATGATCGAATTTTGCAGATGACAATGCGATTAATCACAGAAAATCATGCGATTAATTGCGATTTTAAAAAATTCGTCGTTGCCAAGCATCGCATATTTCTTGTATTATTGCAATACGTAGCAATGCCTTGTAATGTGTTCTGTAGAAAAGATGGATTTGATTTCAAAGTAATTCTGGTAGGCCTTATGATTCAAGACAATTTTGTTTATTGAAATGACTCTAATATCATCAACTCTGGATAACCAGCTCACAGACTTAAAACTCAATGTCGTTCATATATTCTTTCCAAAGTGCTGTGGTTTAGTCTCTTAACAAATCATACTTATCAGTGTGCCTTATACTGACAGAAGGATCTCCAAGGACCCTGTTTTTTTTTTTGCATTAGCGTGAAGCAATGTCGATAATCTTGTCTCTCTTAAATGGACCTCTTTAGTGTTTCTGTGCAGTGCCATGGCCTCATAAAAAGGAGGTTACTACATTTGACATCACTTAGATATATCATACCAGTAATGCTGTCTGTAAAAAATCCATGTTGCTACGAATACTAACGAGCAAGTATAAGGTTGCAAGCTCCGTGCTGCTGACGACACTGCAGCTTTGGCCTCGGCACCATCCTCATCATGGACCGCTGAAAATCTCTCTAAATCTATATATGCTATATGGATAAAAGTATTGGGATGACTGACCATTATAGGGACTTTAATAACATTGCATTCAAATCCATAGACTTTAATATGGAGTTGGTCCCCCTTTGCAGCTCTAACAGCTTCCACTCTTCTTAGAAGGTTTTCCACAAGATTTTGGAGTTTCTGTGGGAATTCTGTAGTATTTATGAGGTCAGACACTGATGTTGGCCTGGATTACAATCTCTTTTCCAGTTCATCCCAAAGGTGCTGGATGGGGTTGAGGTCAGGACTCTGTGTGGCCAGTCAAGTTCTTCCACACTGAA
>JBBJLS010000082.1:1308699-1320073 GCA_037577275.1 Bryconaethiops microstoma | reverse complement strand
AACTAACATGTTCCCAGTCAAAAGTGACCGAGAACACAAAGTGTTAAACCTAAATGAACATAATAGGAGGGTTAAGAACAGACAAATATAACTGAAAATGCTTCCTGAATAATATCTGATAAGCAGAGAGTAAGAGAGTGAGATGCAGTTTAATTGTCTTGCAAGACAATAGAGTACTAAGGTGAACTTCTGACGACATGATTAAACATTGTTTTGACAAAATTATTGACATTTGTTGCACTTCTCAATGCTTTGATTCATGAAAACACCCACAAAAATGCTTGTTGGGAGTAGTGATTTGTAATAATGTTCAGAATATACAGTACAAAATGCTGTGATGGCTCCCAACTGGTGCAACTATTGTTGACCCCATCATCAGGAGATCATGAGTTTGATTCCCAATGATTCCACAGCCATCATTGGAGTCTAAGAGAGCATAATTGACCTCACTTGTTAGTGTTTTCCTCCAAGCATGTTGAGCTGTCCAGTGAAATTGCATTTGGCATATTGTGCATACTAAAATGGTCTCTATGGAAGGACCCCTGATGCAGGTTCGGCTGTCTCTTTGTAATGACCAAGGTCAAGTCTTAAGCCAGTTAAGATTTGTGTGTTTCCCTAGAGGTTCCACAAGAGTGTGTTTTAAAGGGCTCATCTATCTTCATGTGGGGACTGAGAGGAGTGTGTTAGTCTGCCTGAAAGGCAGTGGTCAGTGACACTAAAAGACTCTAAGATAATCACTGCATTCCCAAGGGAACAGGCCCAAAAGCACCTGTCCCTGCAAGGCTTCAATATAGTGCGTATGTGTGTCTGTGTGTCTGAGGTCAGAAGATCAAGCAGTGAACGCTAGTTGTCAGTGAATCATAGTTGATCCCAGTCTAAATTTATCATCCTTCCCCTCGGATCAATAAAACAGGGACTTAATGGATGAACGAGACCTGTGTGTGTGTGTGTGTGTGTGTGTGTGTGTGTGTGTGTCTGTGTGTGTGTGTGTGTGTGTGTGTTCATGTGTGTACACAGGCCTTTGCTGGTAAACATGACTAAATTGGTGTATTAGTTGGTTTGGGGTTTGAGGATAGAGCTTTTCTTTCTGTTGACCTGTGAGGCTCTCAGACTAACTGTGCTTTGTTTAATGGGAAAACAGTACACACACCACCTCCACTGCAGTCAGGATCACTAAACCTCAAAAACATCAGCAAAACCTTGCAATATGAGGAAATGAACTATCTAGAGTTAAAAATAACTTGATTACATAGATAAAATAATGATTGCATTGCTTCATCTTCCCATTGAAATATGCTTTGTAAATTGTTATCCAATTAATGTCTTTATCACATGGTTAAAAGATGAATTTTTATTTCTTTGTTTCCATATATATATATATATATATATATATATGGAAACAAAGAAATCACAAATTGTTTGACTGTGAGTAAACGTTTCAAAGCTACATTTAGTCAAAAAGAGAGAACATGAACATGAGTGGAATATAAGCCTGGTCCATGTGGTGCTTTACATCGCAAACTCAAATGGTTACTGTCAGAGTAAATATAATACATAAACATTATCTTCTTTTAGAGATAGTAAAACTATGGGTTGCAAAGGAATTGCAGGGCCAGCCACAAATGAAAGGTGTAAAATAGAAAAAGTCTTTGAATAACTGGATCATAAGATACTGGACCGTGTTGGAGGTACTGGACCCTATTGGAGTCCTGCAACACTGTTATGGTACTGTAACCCTGTTGGGGTGCTGGAAATGTGTTGGAGTACTGAAGCCCTGTTGAAGCACTGAAACCCTGTCTAGGGTACTAGACGAAGTTGATGTACTAGATACTGTACAGTAAGACTGTTATGGTACTAGAACTCTTTTGAAGTACTGGAGCGCTGTTGGAGTACTGGAACACTGCTGGGATATATCATATTGAGGTCCTGGAGCCCTGTTAGTGTGCTAGACCATATTGAGGTATTGGACATTTTTGAAGTACTGCAACAATGTTATGGTACCGGAATTCTTTTGGAGTATTGGAGCACTGTTGGGGTACTAGACCATGTTGAGCTACTGGAACCCAATTGTTATACTGGGACAATTTATGGTACTGGAACTCTTTTGGAGTATTGGAGCCCTGTTGGTGTACTGGAACCCTGTTGAAATTGGTCAGATTTTTCTTCATTTTCTATTTATTTAAGAAACATGGTAGGGAGCAAATACTATCAGTCATTCACACACGCCACATGTGGACAGTAGGTGTAGCTTGTGTGTATCTACCCAAGCAAGAAGAAAGACCCCAGGTGGCCTGATGGTGGCTCTGTATGGCAGTGTTTTACACTGTGTCAAACTTCTTTCTTCTGGGATCAAAATTATTTCTTCTACATTATCTTTGGTTTCATCTACACATCACTGAAGCTATTTAGCTCAACCCCTAAAATGTTTTTATATATTTAATATATTAATATATATTTTATATAATTAACAAAATATCGAAAGAGAACTGTCAAAAGAGAAAAGATGATGATGAGTTGAATTGTGTCTTTATTTCCTCTAAACTCAATAGAGGAAACTCAGGTGGTACTGTTATGTTTTATTTTTTACAAATAAATAAAAGTATAGTTGAAATACATAAAAATTAAACATTAAATAGTAATGAAAATGAATATAAATAGTAATAGTAATAAAACAGTTATGCTAAAAGCCCTTGACAGTTTGAATGGTTTGGCCTGGACTTTATACACGTATGCACGGCAGTAGTTTGTATATTGATAGGTTTGGTTGTGTTATAGGGCAGATTCTCCAAAAAATGGGATTAAACTCTCACGGCCAATAAGTTTATATGTCTGTTTTGTATTATAACTAGATCTGTGGCATTTAATCTAATTTAAATGTTGGACATGATTGAGTTAAAAAGTGTGTTAAAATATGAGTTTTAAAAAGGTGTTTCGAATGTTTGTTGTATCAGTTAAATGCCTTCATTCGTCCAGCCACCCAGGGAACACCTATAAAGTAAAGTGGCCCCTTGTAGTCATGCGTGAACACACCACAGCACACAGTGTAAACAATGTGAAATTCTTTCTCTGGATTTAACCCATTCACCAAGTGAAGCAGGGGGCTGCCACCAACGAGGGGCGCCAGGAAGTAGTGTGTGGGGATGGTACTTTGCTCAAGGGTACCTCAGTGATGACACTAGCAGTGTTGGGATTTTAACCCACAACACCCTAACCACTAGGCAACCCAGCTGCACCCAGCTGCCCCTATAATTGGCCAGGATGCTTATAGTACGCAATAAAACAGTCACGGTCAGTAAAACTACATTCAGGGTCAATATGTCCATGTAACTATAATGGTCAGCAATACTATGCAGCCTGACTTGATTACTGACAAAAGTTTTGCTCAGATCCTGTGAGGGATGAGAAAACACATCGCAAAATAGTTGGAAAATAGACTATAACTAAGTCAAGTGTTATTTATTTACTTATTTTTAAATTCACAACACGTCAGCTGTGGGGATTTAAATCTGTCTTTTATCTTACATCACTCTGGCTCCAAGGAACGCCACTGACCTATTTGCCTTCCATAGACAAGAAAAAATAGCTGTTACCCCAAATATTCACTATTTGAATAACTCTCAAAAGTAAACAAAAGGCACTTTTTATCTGAGCTGATGTTTTTTTTCTTCTTCCTGTTTTCCTTTCTTTTAACCTTGAATGGCAAGAGGGAATTGTATAATTTCAAATGGCCGGGTTAAGTGCTTGCACATACAGAAATCTTCCCGGTTCACTGGTTCTAAGGAAACGGTATCCTGAGAGGTCTGCCAGCAGAGCGGCCACGAAATAATGCAGCTACGAAGGATAAGAGCCTTTTCACCATAGTGTTCAGCACAAATGAGATGTTTCCTGTTGAGGATAACAGTTGTGCTGTTACACAAGTATGCCATCACACAAAGCGTTTGTCTTTGTTTGTGATTATTGTTCATTATATATGATTATTTCTTTATGCGAGATTGTTATGCTTGCTTTCTCGGTGTGATCTTTGTATATCTTCTGTTTAAAGTTTATTTGAAATCCTATCCTAATCTGTTTTGATAGGGACAACAAACAAATATTGCAGCATTGTCTGCAACACTGAAAGAGACTGAAAACAGCCTTTTACTATCTGGTAGGGTGGCGGGGGCATTACTTGGATTAAATGGTAAATTTGAGCAGCCCTCTTTCAAAAAGGTAACACAAAATGCACCTGTTTTGGTAGAGTGGTTATCAGCAACTGGTAAATTTATCCTGTGAAACACAGGTTCCAAAGACCACAGCTACAGCTGAGAAGGGTGTGTCCTCAGTGTCTCTTTTATACGAATGGTTCTCTATTCTATTGTATAATGCAAAATAAAATCTTGTCATGCCGTCAGAAAGGCTTTTTCCCAAAATTTGACAGAAGTCCTGCTGTTGTGAATGATAGGAAGCTTCCAGGCTGATTATGAATACGTGAATTTGTTTGTAGTAAAGGCTTTTTAACAGCAGTTTAACTCACTGAAAGCAGGGGCAATTTATATGCTGCATTCAATTTACACCTTCATGAACACACAACTGAAGAAATGTATTGTTCTTTATGTTTTATTGTAACCTTTTGTAGGCCCTCATAAATTGTATTCAGGTCTGACTTGTAGTCAACAGACTACGGGCGACAGAAAACCTTGAAGGATCCAGCTGCGTCCTCGAATATTTCTTGGCTGCATTTCTTGGCTGTGTCCTTTTGATTGGAACAGCCTTTGTTGATGTAGTCGTCTAGAAATTCAGGCCGCCTCGACTGCAGCCTTGCTTATGGGACACAGCTAGTATACTTTTATATCTTATGGGAGAGATCAATAACAAATTTAACCCATTTATGATGCACGATTGGTTGACACCTGTTGACCCTTAAATGTGCTTTGTAGTTAAACACTTGACAAAACTTGGTTGCTTACTGCCTCACTCAAGATTTTAATGCTGCAGTTCATTATGAAGTTTCATTATCATTGCTGAATATACCACTGGTGCATAGTTTGCCAGCTTGGTTTGCCCTTTTTAAATTGTTTCAGAGAATATTCTGGCTAGTCTTACATCAGAAGTCAGTAATCTCTGTAAAATTTAGACTAGTCCTTTTGAAGTGTAATAATAATGCCAGTTTCTGACCACTCTTGTCAGTAGCCCGCCTGGAGTGTATACATACGAATACAAAAAAAGATTAGCTGGTAGCATATATTGTGCGTGTTTGTTTGTAGGAACACAGTGAATGTACTAGCTGTTGGGCCACCACAGTTTCTCGCTGTGACTTCGCAAATGAGACCATCATTAATTTCCTGCTGTTTTTTTCAGTGGTTGTTGGGCTCTAAACTGTGCTTTTACACGCTATCTGGGCCAACAAGGTGCCAGCAGGGCTTTGATTTTGTTCAGTCACATGGAACTAGTGGCTCAAATTGCAGCAGGCTTTAAAATGGCATACTAATGCCAAGCTCTGGAGCTGAGGTGACACCCTGAGGTGTTTTGCCACAAATGGGGCAGGGAGCAGTGCTTTCACCATCTCTGTTGATGGTTTGTTGGAGATGTTTTAAAGAAGTTGAAGAAGTCAGGTTTACTTTTGCCCAGATGTAGTGGATCGGCTAAGACATGTTTTTCATCTGAACCTTAGTTTTGCATTTAGGTGCACGATCGAAAATGATCAAGTACAAAATCTGATCATTTTTGCACTAAGCACATTTGTTTGTTTTGATTTTAGCTGGTCTGTGTTACAATTGTGTGGCCTAAATTAAATGAATAAAATAACTGCGTGAATTTGCTCTGTTGCTGCCGCTTAATCTGTACATCGTGGTGCTATATAGCCAGTTGCCTCTTATTTTTGATGTAGCACTTTATTTGATTCCTGATATTTAAATAGGCAAATGGTTATCAGTGTAAACATTTTAAATGCCAATTTGGCCTCTTAAAGGGCAAATAATGTTCATATTCCAAATTTGGCTTATTCCAAAAATAAAATCAAATATATAAAATCTAATAAAATGGAACATAAAGTTAAAATTGTAATAATAATCTGAAAAAAAACCCCAACAAAAATATGATTGGTGCACTTCTAGGACCTGTATAACTGTGTACATTTGATTTTCAGTTTCAACTTTTGTTTTGTGAGTATGTGTTACCCAAGAGCAGCTAAATGATGATCTTTGACCCAGACAGAGATAGGAAAGTGTGATGGAAAGGGAAGAAAAGTGTCCCCTCATGCTGATGGCTTGAGAAACAACAGTGAAATACCTGATACAGGATCCTCCTGTAATCTGTGTGGGCACGAGTGTGTGCGTGTTTGTGTGTGTTATAAAGGGTTCCTGTGATGTCTGTGTGCTAAAAGGGGCTTCTGTGAAGTGTGTGTGTGTGTATGTGTGAGGGTGTGTATGTGTGTGTGTGTGTGTGTGTGTGTGTGTGTGTGTGTGTGTGTGTGTGGTGCAGGATGCTGATTGTGGAGTGTAGGTGTGTTTCACTTTCAGGTGAATTCTGTCTGTCTTACACCAAATATAATTGGGCTTTTGCCTTAGTTGCAGAGACTGTTTTCATGCTGTGTGGGCTAAATGAACAAATAAAGCACACTAGTCCATTTCCAGTAGGTTCTGTCTGCCAAAATTAAAATACAAAAATACATTATTTACTCTTTAATAGGCCAAACTGATATTTTAAATCCTAAAACACAGCACAAATTAATACTTATTAAAAGTAGCACAAATTTCTACATCAAAATTAAAAGCCAACAAACTATTTGTTAAGAACAGTGAGTCATAAATTATTATGCCGTTGCATTTTGGTACAGATTTAACAACAGGTTAAACACAGTGCAAATGAAAAAAATAAAAAGTAGGAATAGACTGTTTGATTGATTGCATGTTCGGAGCAATAACAATGCCTAAACAGAACAAGCAATTAAGCAGTTTTCCCATTCTAAAGCAATAAATCGTTTTGAGCTATATGTCTTTCCTTATTGAAGTACATCTTGCATACAGATTGTGTTGCTTGCTAAAAGCTTTGATGTATTTTTTTTTTTTTTGGAGTATTTTATTTTTTATGATGTTTTCTCTATTTTTTATTTTTTTCCGCAAAACAACAAAACAAGTACGTTGGGCTAAATTTGGTCCTACTGATTTGCTTGTGCATTTTTTCCATCCGAACTTGTCAGCAAACCTCCAAAAAAGGGAAATATCATAATGCTGTGTTGTTTATTGTACATTTTGCCATATGGCCCATCCCTAACTTACAAGTTTTGTATTTACCAGTGATTTTTAAATGAACTCTGAGGGCCATGAATTCCCAAAGTCGCTGGAGATTATGTGCTAGCGTTTAACCTTCGCCTGAGTGAGCGCTTTCGTAGCGGCGCAGACTCCTGCGTGTCCTGGCTCTCTTGATTTGTAACCTGATTTACAGTCCCCTAACTCCCAGCCAATCTCCGCCATATTGCTAAATCAATACGACTGTTGACAAATGTTCCTCCTGACAAACGAGGTGACGGAAATCGACTAAAAACATTCAGCTGTTCCCTGCTTAACTATCCATTTGTACATAGCCATGCAAGGATGTTTTCCCCGCGTCCAGCACCTCGACTCTCTTTCAATTAGAGAGACCAACAAACTCTGTCTGCCTCATCTGTTCCAAATGAGGACACTTGTCACTGATAATGCTATAGACAAGCTTTACTTATGAAAGCTTCCTGGGGAAAACAAGAGAAAAACCCACATATTGCCGAGGTGTTGCTCCTAGGTCATTACAACACATACCAAAGGAGACTTCACCAGTCTCAGGACAGTGTGGCAGAACGTGATGCAGAATTTATAAGGTTTTGTCAAAAATGTGTTTTGGAGGTTGTAAGTTTGTAAGGACATGGGCACATGAAACACAGTACAGTCCCACCTACCAGCAACTTGTTTGGTATCAGGATTTCCAGGTAAAAAATAATACAGTAGTGCGAGATTAAGCAATTAAAAAAAGAAAAGATTATATAACAAATAAATGATATGGGTTGTTTTAAAGCAACCAGTAAGCCTGCACTAGATGTAAAAGATCATTTTCCTACAAATTAAGGTATCCAATTGCTTTACTAAATTGGATGTCCAGATGAAAATTAAGAGGCAGGAATGACATCCATTGCTCACAGTAAATTTATGGAGCTATTTGAGTGATTAACACGACTCTTCCTCTAATGCTCTCCCCTCAGACGTCTTCATATGGCTGAGAATTTAGCGCCTGGCGAAGGAGTGATGCAGCCTTCGTACTGCTTAGCCAGCAGAAGGAATTAGAGGAGATCTAAACTCTGCTGTGAAGGGTTTGTGTGGGAGACGGATGCTGAGTTGTCCCTAAAATGCAAAGGAATATGAAAGCAGGGCCCTTGACTTCTGCTGCAAAGCAGCATATAGAGAGAGATACTGATCTGTAATTTCTGGAGGGATTTCTGCCAGTCACCAAAATTCACCAATAAACAGCAACAAAACCAAACACTTTTTTTCTGCATTTTACTGTTTTAGGTATTTAGATCTTCTCCCTCATGCAGACTGGGTAATTTGGCTTGTTTGGTGAAGAAACACCAATGTTTGGTGGAGGATACTGGTGACTAATATATATGGTGGTGTTTGGTAGGGAATAGTGATGATTGTTGGAAAATGATAGTATTTGGAGGAGAACATTGGTGTTTAGTGAAGAAAGGTTTTTTGGTGGAAAGTGGTAATATTTGATGGAGAATTGTGATGTTTGTTGGAGAATGTTGGTGATTGGTGGTGAAAGATGGAGTTTGATGGATATTTTTGGTGAATTTTGGTGATAAATGGTAGTGTCTGGTGGAGAATGTTGGTGATTAGTGATCAACAATGGTGTTTGGTGGGGAATTTTGGTGATTTGTAAAGAATTATTGTATTTGTTGGAGAATAATGGTATTTAGTTAAGAATGATGGTGTTTGGTGGGGAATGGTGGTGACTGATTATAGATGGTTTTGATGGAGAATGATGGTGTTTAAAAGGAGAAGGTGTTTTTACTGTTTTGTGTCAAATGGTAAATTACAGTTTTGACAAATAAAGGTGGTTTTTGAAGGAGACTAAAAGTGTGTAGCATTGTGAAGTATTTTCTTAAAATTAAAAATACAATTAACATCTTATTTGTACTTTTGGGTATATTTCCTAGGAATAAACTAGTATTACTAGTATTACTCTAGTATTACTCATCCGCAACAATAAGAGGAACTTTCTCTTGCCGAAAATAACACAGCATCATGAACCCTAACCAGTTTTTTTTACCTCAATAGTGGGCTGTTAGCCCTCTTAGTAATAAAGAAGTGCTCAGCACTCTGCTGACCTTTAATACAACTTCAATCTCATGACATGTCACAGTGACTCATCCTTTGGA
This sequence comes from Bryconaethiops microstoma, assembly GCA_037577275.1. Classification (NCBI taxonomy): domain Eukaryota; kingdom Metazoa; phylum Chordata; class Actinopteri; order Characiformes; family Alestidae; genus Bryconaethiops; species Bryconaethiops microstoma. The sequence continues at coordinate 1,310,685 of JBBJLS010000082.1, read as the reverse complement.
ACCACAGGAAAGCCCACAAGCCTCATATATGCTGAGTATGTACTGGTGTGTGAGGCAGAGAGAGAGAGAGAGAGAGAGAGAGAGAAAGAGAGAGAGAGGGAGGAGTATATATAAGTATCACCAGACCATTCTATGGAGAGTATATGTGTGTGTATTGGAATATAAGTGTGTCATAAGTATGCATACAGATTTAATTGAATACTAATTAAGTACTTCAGTGTGATGATGACGACGATGATGATGACACTGAAGAAATGTTGAAGAAAAGTTACTGCTGTTTTTGTAATTGCAGCTTTGCTATTAGATTAGGTGGTATTCTGATATACTAGATATTACTATGTGAAGTAACAATGCTCTCAGTTGCTTTGGCAACACTGTTTAGTGACAAACATTACTGTCGCAATCTTCCAGCACTCCCACATAAACGCAGGCGCAATCGCAGACTGACGTGATTCAACTTTTATTTAATAACAAAACAAAAGGCGCGAGGGCAAGAAAATAAAACAAAAAAAATAATGGAGAATAGAGAACTCATAACCACAAGCCAGCATGATGGAGTCTGACGGTGGACCGACAACGAAGGTCCCCACTCAGAGAACTTAAATATACAACCCTAAACTCAAGAAACCAATAGCAACACAAATCTCATTTCTCTGAGCACCCGGCCAGCTGGAACTCACCATTAACAAACTCCTGGCCGGTGGCGCTCAGAATATTATAATAAAAGTCCCCAAAACAAAACTGAAAAAGGACGGCCTCTAGTGGCCGCCCCCGGTTACTGTCCCCAGCCCTGACAATTACAGTGAAAGGAACGGAACTGCAGTGAATTTAAAACATTTTACTTCATTGCAGACTTGCATTCAGATTCATTTATACATGTTTTCAGTTTCTCTTTCATCTCACACCGTCTGTCTTTCTGTCTTTCCCTTTTATCCTTTCTCTGTTTCTCTCTGTCACCTGTCTTTCTACCCCCCCCTCTCTCTCACTCACTCACTCTCTCTCTAGCTCTATCTCCCTCTCTCTTTCCAGTGTCATTTATATGTGTGAATGTATCTGAGGGCCAAGGCCGTTTCTGACTGAGTGTGTGTGTGTGTATGTGTGTGTGTGTGTGAGAGAGAGATAGAGAGAAAGAGAGAGAGAGAGAGAGAGAGAGAGAGAGAGAGTTTGTATGAATAACGACTGCATGTTGACAGGCTGAATTGATGTTTTCAGAAAAATGCGTTCCTCTCCAATATCTCTATTCCTCTCCAATCTCACATGTGTGTGTGAGTGTGTGTGTGTGTCAGTGTGTCCCCCCATGTCCAGAGCATCACTCTTTCATTCTATCAGCATTTCTTATTAATTCTTTGTTAAACTTCCTTTACTTTAATGTTCCCGTGCTGTGTTCTCTGGTGCGCTGTGTGCTGTGCTCAGTATGCGAGCGCCAAAGACAAATTTCCAATTCATGTCATTTAATGAACTATAAAGTATCTTCATTTTGCACAGATCAACAGGGGCACCTCAGTTTGAAGGGAGGGGGGCCAGGAACTTTTAACAACGGGGGAGATTTAAAGTCATTAAAATGGGACAATATTTTTCTTGTATATTTCCCCTTTTAACATTTGTGCGACTTAATGTATCCAAAGCAGTCAAGATTTATTTGTACACAGTCATTTTCCAATCTCTCTTTTTTATCTCTTAAAATGCTCACTCCCTCTCTCTTTCCACTTCTTTTCTCACTCTTATACTTTCCATCATATCTCTCTCTCTGTCTCTACTATACCATTGTATCAACTAAAACATTTGTGTGTCTTTATGTATCAAAAACAGTCATAATTCATTTTCATTTTACACAACCATCACATCTCTCTCTCTCTGTCTCTCTCTGTCTCTCTGTCTCTCGCTCTGTCTCTCTCTCTCTGTCTCTCTGTCTCTCTCTCTCTCGCTCTCTCTCGCTCTCTCTCTCTCTCTCTCTCTCTCTCTCTCTCTCTCTCTCTCTCTCTCTCT
>JBBJLS010000082.1:1277883-1290478 GCA_037577275.1 Bryconaethiops microstoma | reverse complement strand
AGAGAAAGAGAGAGAAAGAGAGAGAGAGAGAGAGAGAGAGAGAGAGAGAGAGAGAGAGAGAGAGAGAGAGAGAGAGAAATGGAACAGCACACAGATAGAGGAGTACCCGTGGAAGGAAAAAATAAAATTACATATATAGAAAGGGGAGGGGGGCAAGCAAGACATGGAGAGAGAGAGAAAGACAGAGAGAGAAAAAATACAGATATAGAATGTGAGAAAGTTTTTATAGGAGGGAGGTAGAAGACTTTGAGGTTGCCTTAAGGTCACCGTCAGACACGGCTGCAGAAAACCCACTTTGATTTCAGCCTTCACTGCCTGGGGCTTTTAATTTGGCGTATCACATCTAGATATGTGTAATTGCCTATCATTTGGTGTTTGTGCACATTTGATGCAGCCTTTCCATGCAGACTTGTCAAACCATCCTCTGCAGTTCTCATGTGAGATCATGTTAATCAAGCACTTTGTTTAGACTCCTTTAACTGGGCAAGATCAGGGGCTGGGAAATGTGGCACACATACAATCTTTACAGCTGAGACGATCATAGAGGATTGGTTCCCTGTTGCACCAGACGAGTTATGCCTGGAAACAGTTATGGCCTTAGTGGTGAACATCTGTTGGAGACTGAGTAAGCAGCAGGAAGACTTTTCATGCAACAGTTCTGATGGCACAATCTGATCAGCTGAGAGGTGCTCTAACAATAACTTGTTCACTTGATGAACACCAATTGCTCATTAACAATCCATCTTACACTGCAACTAGCCATTTTTCCTAAAAACAGAAGATGAATACATCAGATAATGTCTGTTAGACAGCATTTCATGTCTCTTTTGGCTTGTGACTACGACCAAATCCTTAAACAACAGTGATCAAACCTCAAGTCTCTCGCCCTCTTAGAGCATTAAGCACAGCCTGACTTAATGCCTCCTTCCTATCAGTCAAAGACCTGCATCAAGACTCTTGTCAGTTTTGGGACCTAAGTGGTGGAACAAACTTCTCCTGACCGTTAGAATCTAGCTGTCTTGAGACGGCAACTGAAGACACACCTCTTCAATGCTTAGGATAATAACTACATATTCATGCCTTAAACTAACATAACTAACAAATAACTTAGAAATAAACTGCTTTTTGTTTCTTCTCCGTGCCATCTGAACCTCTGGAGAGTATTGAATCTGGTAAAATCTTAGTTTGGTGGCAGCTCTTTATTTTTCATCTAGGTTTACTAGTGCGAGGTACATTTGTTTTGTAGACTACAAAAATGTAAAGAGGCCCCTTATAGTCATGCGTGAACACACCATAGCACAGCACACAGTGTGAAATTCTTTCTCTGCATTTAACCCATTCACCAAGTGAAGCAGAGGGCAGCCACCAGGGTGGCAACCAGAGAGCAGTGTGTGAGGACGGTACCTTGCTCAAGGGAACCTTAGTGATGCTGCTAGCAGTCCTGGAATTCAAACCAACAGCCTTCTGATCACAGGGGCAACTCCCTAACCATTAGGTCACCAGTTTCCCCCATGTACAGAGTAGTGTGCAAAAGTCTTAGGCACTTGTGCAAACTATTTAAAGCCACTTATCTGAGCAGCGAGGGACTGTCTACCACCAAATACACAAGTTAACATTAGAATAAATGCAAACAAACAACAAAGCAGTAAAAATATCAAGATTTTTTTTTTTTTGCTAAAAGTACTTAACGTTTGTGATCTGGTCAGAAGAACACAGGTTCAGTTCCAGATCTCTCCTTGATGCCTCCAGACTTTTCATGGATTTGAGAAATCCATGAAAAGCTGAGCTAGATACTTGAGGTACTACAATGTAATACTGGGCTTCCATGAGGAGAGCTAAGCAAACACAAATACATGCATAAATCACTATTTACAGTAGTAATATTATTTGTATACATTTTAATATTAGCTTTTAAAAACATACTGCTCAGCTGAACAGCTGAATATATCATTTTCTCAGGTGTCTAAGACTTTTGTATGGTAATTGACAAGAGTTTATGTCAAATGGTGAGTAAATGGAAATATAAATCACAGCTGTGATTTCTTATCACTCTGTCACACACACACTGTGTTGTGTTTTGTTTATTTTTATGAATTTGCATTACTGAGTAAAATTGCCAGTTGTGTACCAACCTACAGTGGTGTGAAAAAAATGTTTGCCCCCTTCCTGAGCGCTGTAAAACACTCATTTTATCGCAAATGCTTGATTGCAGTTGTTCCAACCAATTATTAGGTTTAGGGGGCAATCACTTTGTCACACAGGGCCATGTAGGTTTGGATTTTTTTTCTCCCTTAATAATACAATCCTTGACTTAAAAACTGCATTTTGTGTTTACTTGTGTTGTCTTTGACCAATATTTAAATTTGTTTAATGATCTGACACATTTAAGTGTGACAAACATGGACAAAAATGAGCAAACACTTTTTCACACCACTATAAGTGGTAACCTGCCAATTAATGCTACCTCAATAAAAAAATAAAATCTTCAGCATCTGAGAATGCAAAACCAAAACACACCTGTTACAATCAGTAAATTTGTTTACAGCGGCCACGAGCAAAGAAAACTGTTTTGTGAGACCTTGGCATACGCTTCTGTTGAATCCACAAGCCTGATTTCAATTTTAATTGAAAAAAAATGGCTCCCTCCAAGTCCTCATTAGGAAATACGGGTCCCACAGTTCTAAAGCGAGTTCCACTAATCAGAGGCTTTGTTTTCACCATGAAAACTGCCTTTGGCGCCAGAAAAACATAAAGCATAACAGTTTCCTCCAGCTAGCAGCAGCAACTGCACTGTCATATTTGATGTGATTTTCAGGGATGTGGAGAAGAGTGTTCTAGAGAGGTGAAAATCAAAGTTGGGTCATGCAGTGGTGTAGAGTTGGTGAGGGGCAGCCTGTCGGTTCTGTCAGGGCCAGTATGACAGATGTATATGGTTGTGGTGGGTATTTGCAGTCACATATCAAGCAGCTGACAGGCAGCTAACGTGGACTACACACAGATCATGTCATCATGACACGCCTCTGCTCAGTGTAAAAACCAGACGAGACAAGAATATCCCAATACGCTTGTTTAATACTAATAATTACAAAGTAAGTTTTCTTTTCTAGATTGCTCAGTAAATACAGAGAGACTTTGCACAAAAGGATGAAAGGAGTATATGTCATTGACATTAAGAAAATAAGATATGTTTAAAGTCAGTAATTTGGTTGGATTAAAAAGGCTCCTTTACACACAGATAATGAACACGCATCCTCAAATGCCATCTTATAATCACATACATTAATACAGTATCAATTTGTCTCAAACTGTTTAAATCTATGCTGAAGACGCACCTGTGCAAAATGGCTTTTAGGTATTTTTGGCTGTCATCTCTGTTATGTTCTGTATTATTCTGCTTTTCTTCTTGTTTTTTTGTACAGTGCTTTGTGATTCTTGTCTGAGAAAGGTGCTATACAAACAAATTTTACTTTCTTACTTATTTATTTGTCCTTTGGGACCACTTTAATGCAGGACAACTTTAATCATGAGTATTATTATATAATAGTTCTTTCATAGAAATGTTAGTTGTACCATGATTGCTAAGCAAGAAACTAGTAAACAAAGGGAAATGCACTGCAAACACTTTGTACGGACGCAGCGCTATACGTCTCTGCTGTTGTTCAGGGTGCTGGTGGTGGTGGTTCGCGTAGAGCTCTACATCTCGGCTGTTGTCTGGGGGCGAAACAAATGATTTTAAGAAAGTGCTATAATGGTTCCGGCGCCCATGTATAAAATAAAATCCTAAAACCTGTAGCGAAAAAAACACGATTCTGAAAGGTTGAAAACTGTTGTAAAGTGTTTTGAGGATACAACTTATAGTGCTTTGTCAGATAAACAGTTCATTTCTTCCATTCAGTCGTCTCCAATTTTACCCATTAGCTTGGAGGACCTGTTAACCAACTACCAAATACCAACGCTGCTAACACACTTTCTACACTGAGTGACTGGGGGGGTTATTCTGCCCACCCAGAGAGAGTGAGACCAATTTTTCTGTTCATACAGATCCAAAAATCTCACCATCTAGAACCTCTGCACTCGTAAAATCTTCTGCAGATTCTGCAGGATTTAGTAATATATTGCTTAGAGCTGAATTTGTGCTAGAAATCACTTTAATAATGGCATGAAAAATGTTTTATTAGAACAGCACATAGTGCCTTTTTTCTAGATTAAACAACAAAATTATGAGATTTCCATTTAAAAAAAGATTTCTGTGTAGTATGTCCTCACAACGAAACATTATAATTCTAACAACTTCCAAAGGCTAGGTTTTGTATTTAAAAAAATATCCAAATGTGTGCATTTTTACATATCTTATATAAACTCTCCTTTGAATTTCTGAATGTATCTTTTAATAAAAATTTCAATAAGTCAGAGATTCATTATGATATGTATTGTCTGATGAAGAAAACTCTGCTCTCCTGTAGTGTCTTCATAAATGTTGATGAATAAAACAGTCGACTTTTTAAAATTTAACTACAAAGCAAAAATGAAGTTTCATCACAGTATGCAGCAGCTTCATTGCGTATCGCTCTTTATATGCATATCGAGAAGCCCTTGAGTTAATGCTACATTATTAAAGTGAACTCTGTCTATGGGCTCAGATGGCCCCCGTAAGTAAGAGTTCATTTCGCTGTGCTGTGTCAGACTTTCCGATGCAATTTGCATGAGTTGTGTGAATCTTTCGCTGACTCATATGGACGTTCTCGGTCAGATGGTTTCATGTGTCGTGACAACAGAAATGCATTCTGCGAGAAATCCAGGAAAAGCATCCACCTGACTGTACCGTGGAGCAAAAGTCTCCTGTCCACGCTTTTCCATCATGTACACATATGTTCAGGATTAAATAACAAAAATCAAAAATAACTTCACCATGACAACAGGAAAATCACATGTAGGTCAGACTCTGTGTGAGACTTTTTCTTTTCTGTTGTACACTCATATTTCTCCTCATGATTCCCTTTTCGCTTGAGGCTAGGACTGCCACAAGTATTACGTCGCACTTACTTTAGCTGACCGCAGTTATTTTCCAGGTGCATTTTCATCTGTTGAGTTGAAACAAATAAAATAAAAGAAAGCAGAAAGCACTTTTATTAAGCGACAACATGGCCCTTAGTTCTAATTTCTGGCTGGTACTGTAATACCTTTAGAGGGCAGTAGTGAAGGAAGATTGTTTATTTGAGCTTGAGCTGTTCCTGGCAACAAAGAATAAACATATAGGAGGCAAAAAGCCTCTTCAGGCTTATGGTGTAAATGCAGTCATTTTAATGGAAACTTTAATCTAACAGTCCTACATGCAGCAGCTGAAGGCAGGTGGATATCAAAGTGAATCGTTATCCTGCCATCTAAAATATTACAGTGTTTCTAATAAAATTTTAGGTTACTAATGAAAAAAAGGAAAATAAAGATTAACATGGACTGAATGTGGACTTCGTCTTTGTTTTCGCCCTTAAATTAAAACTCCTACAGGCTAATCTGTCTGTTTAACCATGGACAGTCATTTCAACACATTACCCTGTACTTAGTAAACAACTGAGAATTCACTGAATCACAGTTAAATAGAGGATTACATATATACAATATACATGTATACAATATGCAACTGTCTACATACAACATATAGTTTCTAATAAACATGTGATAGTATTTGGGATCATTACATTTATAAACTATCCAGTGTTTCTGTAGCCTCTTTTGGAGCATAAATACCAGACAGAAATCAGAATCAATCAAAACCTTTTGAAATGTCATCCCACAGGTTCAACGTGGTCTTTTCAGGGGTCATCCAGTGATCAGAAAGGATGAGCTCACAGTGATTTGATCACCAGTACACAGGCTGTACTTCATGTCTGTGTTAATATGGGTAGATGAATGGATCTTATTGGTTTTTTGATTAGGATACCTGAGAATGTGAGCACATACATCGGTATTGGTAGGTTTAAGTGAATTTCCATTGGTTTTTCATTAGTTGCGAAGCACGTTTGTGATCTTCCAATGGAGACATTGTGACGTTTTTTTTTCCAACAAAAAGAATAGCTTGTGAAGCCCCTGGTTGGCAGCTGCTAGAGACTGCCCTGTCTTGCGTGAACTCTTATTTTGACATGGTGTGTATGTACACCGGTCGGCGGAATGGTCACAGCCAGCCGGTGTTTAAGTCTAGGTGATTGTCTGTGCTTATTGGTTCATGTCGTAGTCCTGTCTACATTTAGAGTCCTCAGTGTTGTACTCTATTGTCGGTCTGCTGTCACCCCCCATTTTGACATAATAATGGGGAAATTTGCATAGATCTGCTCCTCATCTGTCAAGCCCCCACCCACTAGATTAGTTGAAGATCCGCCATTTTTTGTCTGCTGGTTTTACGAGCACGGATAAGACACCAAGCGCTATGGCTGCAGGCAAAGACAAGTCACTCATGAAGTGTTGTGTTTATCTTGCTCTGGGTCCAACTCGGGGTGAAACATATAGGGCTGGATAGCGCCTGTGTTTTCGCAATTTTCACGTGTGTTAAACGCGCAGCGTTAGCATGGGATGGGTGGGACGTGGCCGGCAACAGCTTATTTGCATAAAAGTGACGGAGCCCTTAAACGGCTCATTTTGAAAGGGACTGAAAGCTGGTGAGACTCTTTATGTGAGAGTGATTTTGTACCAAGAACTTCATGAACGTGTTTTGTAGCCCATAGACCTATTATAACTAAAGTGAGTTTTGCATAATATGTCCCCTTTAAAGATGCGTTATTTGTAACAACCCAGTTACAGAATATGTCAAGATGTACCATGATAAACAAACAAATGAAAAAGCCCAAGATTTCTGCTTAAAATGATTTAGACTCTTTAAAAGAAAAAATGGTCTGAGGCATATTTAATAAAGATAAAGATTTCTATTAGTTGTTGTTAATTACAATGATTGTGCTTATGTGAAAAATAATTTAAAGGATCATTTGTAATTCAAAGTCATTCAGAATACTTTTTAATTAGTCAGTTTTTTAATTGCAGTGGAGTAACTGGTCAACAGACACACACACACACACACACACACACACACACACACACACACACACACACACACAAACTAGGAATGATTCTTCCTACACTTTTGCCTGTGGGTTTAAATAATGCACTTTGTGTGTGTGTGTGTGTGTGTGTGTGTGTGTGTGTGTGTGTGTTAAAAATAAACTAGATCCTAGCTTCGCCTCAGGCTAGCATGTTTTGGAAGAGAGAGAGAGGGAGGTAGTGAGGCAAGAGAGAAACGTCTTCTCCAACCTGTCTCTCCGTGTTCCCACACATAAACAAATACAGCGGGAAAATGTTCACTAAAATAGCCCTCTGGTATTTTTATTCCAATACTGCTAAGCCGAGCAACACACTCTACTTATCATCACATTTTAGAGTGCAGTTTTTCCTCCTTATTTTATAATTCATAAATATTACAGCCGATTTCTCTTTGGGTGCGGATTTGAAGCCGTCTGGAAATCTTCATGGCCCTGGTTAATAAATATTCCCTCTCTTATTTTTATGCGAAACCCAGCTGAACATTTTGCCAGGCTGCTGTACCTACTCACACTACCAAGTTCAGCCTGTAGGCCGACTTATAAAGCCCAGGCTGCTCCCACATGCGGACTCTAGGAGGTGGTCCTAGTTTCCCCAGTAGATAAAAGTTTTATAGCATACATTTCAAGTTGAGAAAAAAAGCCTCAATCCTCTACAACGTCTAGGATTCGAGTGATAAGAAAAGTATAATCTGTATCAATACCAATTTTAAGGAACTCAAAACTGCGCACAAATGGGTAACATCCACCAAACCTGCAAGACTGAAGTATGTTTCAACACTTTTCTTATTTCACGTCACCCAGTAAAGCTTTGAAAGCTTCCAGTGAAGTTTAATAATTTTATTCTTAGTCATATAGAGTGACCCCCTAGCCCCCCATCCACCAGGTCAAATGAAATGTTTTGTTGATGTTATATGTGAACATAAGCACACCTTATACAGGAAACAAAATTTAATTTAAATTTTTTCTGCAAGTTTTTGTACTGAATTATTTAGCATATTGGAAAATGTAGACATATTGTCCCTGTTGAGATGAAACTTTGTGTCTCTTACTTTTGCTTTGTTTTTCTGTAATTCAAAAGTGACTTTTATATTGTATTAAAAGTCATTATAAATGGATTTATAGAAGTGCTAAGTGCTACTTGTGACAAAGAATTTTACATACACTACCAATATACGTAATTAATGTTTTTTTTTTTATTTGTAGTTGATAGTTCCTTGATATACATTTCTTTCTTAATATAAGATTATTTTTCAGGAATTATATATAAGAACATTGTTACGAAATTCTTAATATTTGCTGAACCCCTGTCATAGTTTTTTTTCATTTATTAAGAATACAACTCTTGGTTTGTTAGGCCAAGTTCTTTATTGAAAAGCCTCATACCAGTCAGGAAGCAAGTTGGAAGAAATGAAATTACTGTATAAATGAAAAACATAGGCATAATCCACTATTATCATATAGACAGAGTCAATGCAAATCAACCACAGAGCAACCAGGGTAATGCTAAAGCTTGTGTGGAGCTAATATGAAACACATATTACATCACTTAATGACCGGTACATTGTTAAGTTAAAAATGCATGTAGTGTAGCTTTATCAAGAAATTAAACAACAAAGTCATACTATTGGCATGTATTTGTTTTATATATTTTTAGTTCTTTAATGCTTTTAAAATGAAAGTATAAGTACAATAGTGAGAAGTTGGGAGGACAAACACATAAAAAAGACTCTCAGTATCCACATCAGTACTTCAGTCATCACTGATGCAGCTCTCTATTGTTAATGCAGACTGCTGTGGAAAGGAGTTAGGAAAACCCATCATATAGAACTTGCCCCAGGATCACAAGTAGTCTAGATACATTTTGCAGGTTTTTTTTTTTTTCCAAAATGCACATACACACACATTCAGAATGCAGTTGGATCAGTAAGTACTGATTATTGATTTGTCTAATCAGAGTAATGATAAAGTTTGTACACAAACAAAACAAACATACAGTATCTGAATTTTAAGAGATTTTTGATATCAGCACATTGTGCTGTGGTGTGTTCACGTGTGACTATAAGGGTTAAAATCATAAAATTAAAGTCTAAGCTAAAGTTGTAAAAGTCTACTTAATCTTGTTTTAACATTAACAAAGTAATATTTTATTCACATAATGTCATTTCAGCCCTTTTTAAGCAGCATATTCTCAAAAACCTCACTGTTTGAGATCTGGTGATGAGGCGTCAAATCTAATTAGCTGAATTGAATTAAACTGAGTTCAAACTGTATGGATCTTTTAAATTTGTATGTTGGTTCACTGACTACATACAGCAAGATCAGACAAGACATTTGTGATGAAATGGAGTAAAATCTTCAGTCACTTTGTGAAAACTCATACTAGGACTGTGTAGGTCAGGCCGTAGGCAGGACCAGCAGAATATTGACTGAGTGTCATTTGCAGAGCGAATGAATAATGTGGTTTTGGAGTTTAGAGTCATTCTGCATTATAGTGGCAGCCCAAAAGAAAGTATACTTTATTTGAAACCATAGGAATGCTGGCATTTCTGGCTTTTTTTTTTCATGTTTTGTGTCTCAGGCTCTCGGGTTCCATGTTTTGGGTCCATTGCCTCTGGTTCCATGTTTAGGGTCCATTGCCTCTGGTTCCATGTTTTGGGTCTGTTGCCTCAGGTTCCATGCTGTGGGTCTGTTGCCTCAGATTCCATGTTTAGCGTCTATTGCCTCTGGTTCCATGCTGTGGGTCCGCTGCCTCAGGTGCTGCATAAGTGGAGCATTGCAGCTTTTAACCAAAAGACTTTTGCAGCTTGGTGTGGATTCATTCAGAAATGTTTTCTAAGGATGTTATTGTTGGTGAAAACAATTTAGCAGAAATGTCAAATTCAGCATTGGGTGCTTTCACACCTGCCGTGATTGGTGCAGGCTAAAGTTTGCCATTCATATGGTTTGTTTTGACATGCATGAACAGTCCTCCTGTACTCAGGTGTGCATCAAACAACCACAGGTCTTGGTCCACTTTCCAGTGAACCCTTTTTAAGCGTCTTTCCATTTTCACGCAATGTGATGGGTAGGATATCACATTTATATCTAGAGTAAATGTGAGGGACAGACCTAGCCTTTTCTTTTTTTTTTTTACAATGATAGGCTGGCGTACTTTAAAAAGATTGTTTTTGGAGCTAATAGAGGCAAATGTAAAAGCAGCTAAGTGCTTGTAGTTTTGTGTTATGAAGTTCCCGGCACTGATATAACTTATAGCCTATCTGTCTTAGAGTCTAATAGCCTTTCTGTTTCTGTCTTGCTGGGTTAATTAGCTAAATAAATTTCCTTGACTGTTCTTAAGTATTCTTATATCAAACCATCTCCTGATTCCATTCTAAACATAGAAGCCAAACCAAATCCTTTAAAGTAGCAAAATGAACATTTCCAAACAATGATGCCCCTCATCTGACATCAAGAACCCCTCTTGTCCTTTTCAGCTGTAAACTTGGAGGAAACTTCTCCTGTTTTTAAGACACTAGATGTAGAGACAATGCAGATAACTTGTGTAACAGTGTACAGCAAAGTATTCTTGCCATGCAGTCAGACCTGCTTTTTAAACCACTGGAAATTCTTAGGACATCACTAAGCAATTTAAGGCATTAAATTACATCAGCTCAGTGACTTACATTTAGAAACAGACAATTTGAAAAAGCAGCGAGCTTAAAACTATAGTGACGCAAGGCTTTCAAATGTAGTAAAATCATGTTTACACAGACCAGACCTAATGTGTATTTAGCTCCATTTTTCAGGACCATTGTATCTTCATTTGGAAATTTTGCTTTTACTTTGGATTTGATTTGGATTTGGATTTGCTTTTACTTTGGTCATTGCTTTTACTTTGGATTTGACAAGATATACAAAAATAAATAATCGAGACTACCAAAAGCCTGTGGCACGATGAAGAACTTTAGAAGACATTAAACATCATGAAATGATCATTATATACAAGGCAAAGAAGAGGAGGACATGCAATATAAAAAAACGAATGTGGAACTGTTTAGAACAGATGTCATTAAATCCAGACCTTAGATCCAGTTTCTGGCCTTAAATTTTCTGGTAGGTGTCAGCAATTAGAGATACTGGTAGGTGTCAGCAATTAGAGAAACATAAAAAAAACACGGCTGGAAACTCGATTCAGGATGCAGATTTGTGGACCTCTGGTTTAGTTTTGTATCTGTCAGCTTTCTTTTTTGCAGATAGTTAAATGACTTTCATTAAGGCTGTTTTGCAAATTACTTACTTTTATATCAAATTACAGGACCAAAGCTCACTTCTATTTCTTATATTGTTTTTTTTCACTTAATGTAAAACAAACACACAGGGCACTAGTCATTGCTGCAAGAATTGTGATAGATGGTCCAATACACAAATGGCACTCAAGTCTCTGCTCAATCACCCCAATAACCTGGTTGCAAATACTGAACTTTATTCCAGGTCCCAATTGTATGTACAGTTTAGACACATGAATTCAGCAGAAGTTTATCTGAACTGACCACTCGCTGTGGAGAAGCAGCAAAAAACACACAATGTGATATAAAAATGTAAAGCTTAATTAAATAGACACCCACGGAGATGAAGTAACAAAAGTAGTGCTGTTCTTGTCCTGCAATATTACACACATATATAAAGGGAAATTAGTGTGTATTTAACAAGCAGAGACAGGATTTATTAAGAAGGAGGCTGTCCATTTAAAAAATAGCCTGCCTGCTTGACTGCATCTGTTTGAAACTGTCTGAATCTTTCTGAAACTCAAGGTTTCTTTCCTGTTTATGTAATTTCATAATTTTCTTTACTTACAAATGACACTAAATTTAGTCATTTAATAAACACTTTGAAATCCAGCCAGGCTTTCTGGTTAGCTAAATTAGCTTCATGCCAGGCATGTTCTTTTTTTTCTTCTGGTTTAATCTTGTGTGCCTGATTTAGAATTTGTAGAATTTCACTCTTATGACAATCCTATGTACCAGTACACTTGTAGAAGGAGAGCTTGGTAAAATGACATACTCTTTAATCACGTTCCTCATATGTGAGGATAACCTGCTTTTCCTCAAGTGCCAATTTAGGCAACTACCTAGTTTGCTGGTGCGTGCTGGTCCTGTACGCACGCGCACACACACACACACACACACACACACACACACACACACACACACACACACGAAAATGCAAGGGGTTTCTGAATATAGCCACTGGCTGCTGCACATTTTTTGTTGTCTATAATATAATCTGAGCCACATAATAATGACTGTTTGTCAAATATGTCTCTGTCACAACGAGACCAAACAATTATCAGACAGCAACAGCAGACTGAAACATCTTAGCTGTCTTTTTTAAGAATCATTCACACTTTTGAAATATTCTGAGGACTCAAGAGGATACACACACACACACACACACACACACACACACACACACACACACACACACCCACAACCCGTTCTTTTCTTACCGTATTTATCTGTGTCCATACAAAT
>JBBJLS010000082.1:1259871-1277598 GCA_037577275.1 Bryconaethiops microstoma | reverse complement strand
GTGTGTGTGTGTGTGTGTGTGTGTGTGGATAGAGAGAGAGAGAGAGAGAGAGAGAGAGAGAGAGAGAGAGAGAGAGAGAGAGAGAGAGAGAGAGACCCATTGATAAGTGTTTGTATGTTAATGGCCTGTTTTCATGCAGGGCCTAATTAGTGGCGGCACAGTGACATTAGGCTGTGGGTAATAACCCATGTTGGGAGCTCTGCTGGAAACCAGATGAGAAAGAGACAATATCCACTGTCACCCAGTGTGAAAACCCTTTAACCTTTCTGCTTACGGCCTTTCTGGAACACACAAACCCTGTTAACGAAAGGTTAGCCTTGCCACTGCTAAGTAGACTGTTTGTCCTTTGTCTTAGTTGTTTGCTATTACAGCTAAAGTGGACACTTGACCTCCACAGACAATGTCGGTTTTCACCTCTTCTTGATAGAGGAAGGTCAGATCTCATTTTTAATGCTAAACAAGCCACTCGATAAGCTTTTTCTAACATGCAGTAGCACTCACAAACCAGACCTTAGTAACTTATACGTTTTGTACAGTTTCCGAGGCACATTGTCATGTTCCATTCTTTGCTTACTGCTGATATACTGCATGAACTTAATGAATCCATTCCAAAAGAGAACTCCCGCACACTGAGCACCTTTCCCATCCCTTCTGATTTATATTGGTGTAAATACATTTAGATGGTCCATTTACAGTTCTGTGCCAAAGTCCTAGGCATCTGAGAAAATTATATGTGAAGTCATTTACTTGGACAACATCAAGCGATGTTTGAACAAACAATTCACTGTGATGTGATGTGATGTGTGTGTGTGTGTGTGTGTGTGTGTGTGTGTGTGTGTGTGTGTGTGTTACCTTAACCATTTACAGACATCCACAGGAGGAAGCCTAGAATTTACAGTTACCTTCCAAAACCTGGTTAATCTTATCTGCCCTTCATTAAATTAAATCAGGTGCTACTACTGCAACTGAACAGTTTAATATGGTGGCTGGAGAAGAGAAGAAGATGTTAGAGCTCAAATCTTTTAGCGCTCAGGAGTCCTGATTCTCTTAAAATTCCTTAATAAAAATAGACCAAATGGAGAGATGAGATACAGGAGGCCTGAGAGTTTATTCTCAGGTAAATATGCGTGATATTGTCTTGGGAATCTGAGTACAGTGTGTGACTTTAAGGGGGTCTCTTCTAAAGTTCAAGTTGAGCATGTGAAGTTACTTTTTCTAAGGAGAAATATCTGAGCAGCAGCAGATTTAAATAAAAATCTCCTTTTTCATTCCCATTTCTTCACTTCAAGATGTGGTGAGATACAGTGAGGTAGAGAGGCAGGTGAGATACAGTGAGGTTGAGAGGCAGGTGAGATACAGTGAGGTTGAGAGGCAGGTGAGATACAGTGAGGTAGAGAGAAAGATGAGATACAGTGAGATGGAGAGGCAGGTGAGTTACAGTGAGGTAGAGAGAAAGATGAGATACAGTGAGGTAGAGAGGCAGGTGAGGTAGAGAGGCAGGTGAGGTACAGTGAGGTAGAGAGGCAGGTGAGGTACAGTGAGGTAGAGAGGCAGGTGAGGTACAGTGAGGTAGAGAGGCAGGTTAGGTACAGTGAGGCAGTGGGGCAGGTCAGATACAGTGAAGTAGAGAGGTAGATAACATACAGTGAGGCAGTGAGGTAGAAAGGTCAGTGAGATACAGTGAGGTAGTGAGGTAGAGGAGTGGGTGAAATACAGTGAAGTAGAAAAATAAAAAGGAAGGTTAGATATAGTGAGGTAATGCGTACAGTTGTGTTTTGATGGAACAGTTAAAAGTTGTGTGTCATGTTCTGGTTAAGAATCTAATGAGGATAGTAGCTCTTCCTAAACTTTGCTGTCTGCATGATTTTAGCAGCTCCAACAGACAGTTACTGGGAGACGAATCTCTGATTATCGTGGTTCCTCTGGTCCTGCATCTCCTGGTGTACACCAGTGGCATCTTTGGTTTTTCATTAGCATTTGGTCATGTATCTGACTGTGCCCTGCCAAGTAGAAAGCATCAAAGAGAACAGGGCAAGTGAGAGTGAAGATCCATTGATTTTCTGGTGTTTCAAACTTTACTTACTTTGCATGAGTCTATCTGAAGCACTGGTGTTTTGTAATTCTGCCTCAATGGTCAAAGTTTTTCTGGACTACTTGAGATCAATCCTAAATAAATCATGATTTAATCCCTCAGAGGTGTATTATTTAATCCCTCAGAATGTATTAGTAAAATCTGATTTCAACAAATATAAATGGTGTAAAACCGGGGGTTGCTCTCTTATACGCTCACTGTTTACTCAGACACCCCTCCCTCTGCGGGTTTTCCCCACCCATTTGTTGCCAGAAACTATCCTGAACATTTTCTGGGGTTCAAAGATCTTGAGTTTTTCTGTTTGTTTCTAAGACGTAAAACAAAATAAATTTTTGTTCTTTATGGGCATTTGCGTGTGACTCCATTTTTAAAATACCAGTAGTGTTTTAAAAATGCTTAGAATGATGTCTGACACCTCGTGCATCAACACAAACTCGGGGAACTTCCATATAAGGAGTTGTTTTGAAGTAAGACAGCAATTTACAATTTGTTGCACTTCGGGCATGTAAACGTGCTGCTCGCTTTCTAAGGGTTAAAGAATGTTTACATCTTGAAAGTGAGATTTCTTATTCCTAACAGAAAGAGGTTTGAGCAATAATGAACCATGAGCCCATTCTCAGGTTTCTGCTCCTCAGTTTGGCATTAGGAGTAAGTGTTCTTTCCTTTCATCCTGCGCAACTGTACTTGATTCGGTTTCCCCTCTCAGAGTCAGGCAGGCAAGATTTAAATCCCATCCTCAGCTGAATGATTCTATCAAGGTTCTAAGTCAAGGATGTAGGAAGACTGAGCACAGATGGAAGAAGGATAAGCTGCAAGTGTCATTTAAGATACTTAATTCCTGTCTGTATAGATTGCAAGAATCAGGGAGATCTGTAAGTGCAGAGCACTTCTCATGTGTGATTTCAAAAAAATCATCACAGACTAGAATTTCTATTCAATACAATTCATTCTGTGCTAAATCCTCTGTCTTGGAAAGACCCCGAAGTATCTCCAAAAGATTGTGAGGATTTTTGAACTTCTTTATAAGCAAGGTTGAAAACATTAGAGTTAGAATGATACCCTTTGTTACAAAGCTGTTTTTCTACCACCCAGGTATTGAAATCTCTGATGCTATTTTCTCCCAATTGCCTGGCGTTGTTTCTCTGATGAGATGTTCTGCTTCTGCTGCAGACGTTATTCCATCCTTGCTTTTGAAAGAAATCTTTGCAATAATTGCTAATGATGTCCTGTCTACTACAAACTCAAGTTTAGTCTCTGGTACAGTACCTGTGTGTTTAAAGCATGCTGTGGTTCATTGTTTTCTAAAGAAGCAAAACCTGGATAAGAAGTCTTTTCTGATATGTTTCACAAGGTTTTTCTGAGCTTTTCATTTTACTCTGTTCTGTTAAAGGAGACTAGGGACATTTCACTGAATGCTGATTCTAGTTATTGTTCTGTCTTGGTCCTGCTTAATTGTTGCTTTTGACACTGTTGATGATATTCTTTTTGTGCTGAGGTCTGCCACGTAATTGTTTTATTGCTTATATTAAAACTAGGACAGTCGTAGTTACTACTGGAAAATACTTTCATCATCTGCTGCTATTATGTGCCGTTCCACAAGGGTTTATTATAGGGCCTGTACTGTTTTCTTAAGACACATTAAATGTAAACTTAACATTTCTTTTCATTGTTACTGTATGCAGATGACTTACAGATTTGTTAGTGTTCTAAAAAGAAAGGTATCTCTAAAAAAACAAAGTGCAATTAATTTTTTGGTCCTTCCAGTTCCTCTAAAAGTTAGCTGTATAATCTGGGCTCTTTAGCACCCAATAAAATATCTTGGGGTTATTTTTGACTCTTTTTAAGATAAGATTTGATGCTGTGGTCAGTTTCAGTCTTTATTTATTTTCTATGTATTTTGGAGCCACTTACAGTTAGAACAGAATTCTGCAGTCTGTTAATTGGTAGAAAGAAAACAGATCAAATTACATAAGTTCTAGAGTATATGCACTGGCTCCCAGTTCATTACAGAATCCAGCATAAGGAGATTTTATTTGTTTTAAACCTTTATATAGCCAGTCTTACACCAATATATGTAATGGATATGCTCTGTTAGTACACTCCTTTCACATTATGGTCAGCTTCTCAGTTTCTTCTCACTGTTCCTTGACCTTGGCTTAAGGTAAAACAAGGTGGATTATTTTCCTGTTGCTGTGCCAAGACTTTGGAACAGCCTAGCAGTTGATCAGACAGACATCCTCAGTGATCTTTTAAATCCAAGTTCAAAACATTTTTATTGATTCACTTTTAGTAACTGTTGAATGGTTTGGGTTGTGTCTCGTATAAATGTGGTGTGGTGTATGTGGGGATCTGTGTGCTGGGACATTAGTCATTCATTGTTTTAAACAAGCAATATAAATAAAATGTGAAGATTTTTAAATTTAGAATGCATTAAGATATTCAATTTATTTTCCTCAGAGCTCCTATTTCCTATTTACACTGCTAATCAACATATTCTAATATTATGTAGTGTTTTTACTAGAAGAAAAAAGACACTTGCTGCCAAAGTTAGTCATTTTAAGAAAATTTCTTGTCTGCCTAAGACTTGTGCACAGAACTGCATGCAAGCAACAGATTCTTTTTCATGAGTACTTCGCCTATAAAGTGCTTTTGATTCTAAACCTGGTCAATCGATGAAATACCACAGGACTTTTATGTAATTGTAGTTTGCGATAAAGTTGGTCTGTGATGTTCCGGTTTGAACTCTAATGTTCTAGCTTCAGTCGTTTTCTGTCCTCACTGAACTCTTCCCGCATCACGCACCCCTCTCATTCCCCTTCCGCAACAAATGCATGATTTCTGCTCCGCATGAGGCGGCCACTGTTTTTATTTATTTCTCTAGTGGTGATAAAATATCCATGGTGTTCACCGAAGGCCTGCTGGCCTCAAGTTGAGCTGAAATTAGATATCTATAATTCAGTTCACACTTCAGATGACAGGGGCAGCCACAGTCAATGTTCAGAGGCCAATAAGGGATGGAGTGGAAGGGGAAGGGAGGAATCTTTCAACCAAATAACATTACTGTATGTATGTTTCATAAATGAAATAGGCATTCAGTGAAATTGACTATGCATGGCGTGTGCTGACTGTGTGCAGACAATATGCTGTAGTCAGGTGTTCCTCCCGCAAAGTGAGCAGCTGAAGTTAAAAGGTAATCCTCGGCAGAACAGATACTTGGGCAGCTGTTTGCATGCCATGTGTCCGACCCGGCTTGTTTAGAAATCATTTGAACGTGCTTGGAGAACCGCACTCAAACCCAGACACTGCTGGTTTTGGAAAATTGTCTAGACTGTCCTCCATGAGCGCAGCTCCTTGAAGTTATTGAATTCTTGGGCTCCAATATAGCTGGAGTACTCTTGATGCACTCTCAGACCAATATTGTCAGTTATTGCACATGGGAATGAGCGACTCCTCCAAGGAGGGTTGATAGAAAAGACAGGAAAAGTAGAAATAAACTATAAAGCGATTACAGAGGATGTTAAGACGCAGAGCAAGTGCAGCAGAGCAGCGGAGGAGAGAATTGGATCCACGCATGCTATAATTTTTTTTTTTTCTGCTAATGGAGATATCGGTTGTTATCTACATAACATATGGGGAAGGTGATAGATTTTACCTAGCAGGGTTAAAATAGTCAACCGTTCCTAATAAATTAAAGATGGGCTCCAGAACATGTTTCCACGTGCCATAAAATGAAGTTATCGCAGCTTGGCTTCACCTGCAGAGGATGATAGATTTTAGCTGACGAAGCTGAGATGATATGTGTGAGAGTGTTAATGAATTGCAGGTGATACCAAAAGAACTATCTTAGTCTCAGTTGTGTTCGCCGTCAGTTTGCTTTAGCTGGCGGGAATGATGGATTTTACCCTGCAAGGAAGAGATAACCAGCCAGCACCAGTCATAAATGAAAAGGACAAGATAAAGTAGACATATTTTAAATCTATAATTAAAAAAATTTAATCTAATTTAATTCAAATGTAATAAATCAGCCTAGATATGTTTGAAGTAAGCTTTTTAAGATTTGAAGTTAGGAGCTACAAGTCTTATAAGAGTTTATATATACAAATTAGCATGATGGTATCTGCATCGGTACTTCATCAAACATTGTCCTCAGACCATGTGGAGTTGCTCAGTAATCTCTAACAGAATCTAACAGACTTACATGGCTGTGGGACACACTGTTACGTATAACAATGGACAAAAGAACATCACATCTAAAAATAGTAGTAGCCAAAAATGAAAAACAAGACCAAAATAATAGTGATTTTTTTAAATTAGAATGTTGCCCTTTTGTCTATTTTAACTCAAATTGAAGCCAGTTTGTGATGACTTAGATAATGTTAACAGATAGTTATGGGCTTCCATTACTTAGCAGCTGTTACAATCAAAAATCAAAGGTGTGGAATCATGGTTACGAATTGTAGTGAAATTTTTGTAACTATTTGGGAACGGAAAAAGTCTTTTTGACAGTGTTCATTGCCTATGTAACATTCATCAGGCTTTTTAGTGGTTTAAAGTAATAGTGACCGTTTACTCCAGTTGTAGCAGATCAGCTGAGACATGTTTGCTTCTTTAGTTTGAAAGGCTAACGTAGCTAACACTAGCCAAAGTCATTCAAATATTTTTTTTATAAATACTTCTCCCAAAATTTCTCTCAACCCACTCACACCGCATCCAGCTCCACATAAAGGACATACAGTCTAGTCCATGTGGTTTATGACATGGTATGACTTACTATGAGCTATAAAAAATGAACAGAACTTCAGTGCAACAGCCAGCCATTTCAGACCAGGCCTGTTATTCATAGAGCAGCTGTAAATAAAGAACTGTGTCATAAACCATATGGACAAGTCTGCACTACCTTAACGAAGAGCTGGTTGCAAAGTTTTAGTGATGTGTTTTTGGGAAACAGTTTGTGCCTATTGGGTGTCTGTTGAGTTCTATTGTTTGTTAGTAATGGCAGCCTTTTAGCTGTCATTCCAAACAAAAGAGGAAGACATCTGGACACCTAGCAATTCTTGGCTGATCAACTACATTCAAGGTAAGTTTGCCCATATCCGGAAAACTGTGTAAATTAAATTTTTCACTGAACTATTCCTCTACAAGCTGCCGTAGAATGTGAATATAAACAGCTTTGTACAATCTTACAGTGACCTTGTGACCTTACAGTGTTTTTTTCTTTTTAAACATGGCAATTTGTGGTGTAAATGGGATGCAGTCTTCTTAGAGGATGCATCAGCATTAGTATAAAGAGGAGATGCTGTTTTTATAAGAAGACTTTACTGGGCACTTGTATTCCGTGTTAGCTTGATTCAGGGTTGTCAGCTACATTACTTTTGTATGTCCAGCATAAAACTATAGAAACAAACTCCGGACACAAAACGTCTTGGCTGCTCAGATGCATTTGAGGTTAATTAGATTTTTTTTTTTTCCCACCAAATGTTCATTTTAAAGCACTTGTTTTTTGTCAGTTAGATGTAAGAAAGTGTAACGCACTAAACACCATGTAATGACTGATGCGATGTGTGCTTATCTTTCCTTAATCCACCATTACAGAGCCCAGGAGAGACGCTTGGGCGAGAAAGGAAGCTAAATGAGATTCCTCAGCGTTCGAGATGAACTGATACTTGTTAAAGTGGACTTGAAGTGGCCAGAGGTGTCTGTGTGTGTGTGTGTGTGTGTCATTGTGTGTCTGTGTGATGGAGGAGGGGGTGCTGAGAGATCAATATTACGGCAATCATGAAGTGTTTTTTGAGGTGTAGCACTTCTGACCTTGAGTGGATAGATGCATGGCCTGGACCGAGAGAAATACAGGGTATTTGGGTGTGTATGTGTGTGTGTGTGTGTGTGTGTGTGTGTGGACTCCAGTAATTTTATGTACACGGTGGATCAGTGTGTCACTGAGCCAGATGGATTGAAAGTTTTGAAGTGAAAGAACCGAAAAATGAGGATAGATGAGCTTCTATCCGTGCTCTTTCTCCACTCTACCTTTTATGGTGCTAACTCATGTTAAATAAGGCCCTGTATGTCGACCTCAAAAGACACTGAGCGCATTTACTATTATGCTAGATAAGTGGTCTGTGCAGTACATTTGTAACAGACACAACCAACCTTAGATCCATATAGCGGGCTTTTTATCTTTAAGTTACATTGTCTTTAATAGCTTATAATTAATATGCCTGATCTAACATCACATCTTTGTTGTGTAGTGGTCTGCCAGACCATTTTCAGGCATGGTCACTGAACGTAATATTTTAATAGGATCTGTTGCAGATGGTTTAAATTTCTTAAATTCTTTAACTCATATCAAGTAAAGATGGTGTTTCTGTGCTAAACAAATCTAAAGCATTGTTTTAGGAAGATGCTAGAGCATCCCCACCCCCATGTAGTCAACTCTTATAATTCTGTAACATCCGTCAGTCATGTAGTGCTTGTCCTTTTTCCAATGATAACCACTATTTCATATTTTAAACATTTTAAATCTACACACAGCCTTTCTGACGCTTATTATTCTGGCACCATAGCCTCATCACAAGCAATTTAGCCTTGATCGCACAGTGATATTCTTTAATATCTTTCTCATATGCTGCCATTAGCTGTAATCCTATAGAGTGAAACAAGCTGTATTCATTGTGCTGCTCCAGAATGACGGATCACAAGTCACAACAGCAACCTTAATCCTTATATTATCAGTCACGCATAATTTGAGAGGCCTTTCATAATTTTACCACAGAATCTGACAACATGAAAGAATCATCTTCTCTTTTTTTCTCTTCCATCTTTGCCTGTCACGCTTCAATTCTAGTCAAAGAGGATGGACTACGAAAGGCGAAGGGGGAAGAAAAAGCTCCTACACTGAAGCCTAAGCCTGCTTTCTTTCTTTGTAATGATTTTTAACAAGAAAGGTCTAAAAATACCAACAAAAAAAGACACAAGAGAAGATGAAATCCCAGCGATACTGTTTTCATGGATCTCATAAACCATGCGAATGACAAGGCAAAGAATGTCCCGAGGCACACCAGCACACCATTGAACATGTGATCCAAATTATAATAAGCAAAGTTCACATTAATTATGTCTTTATTGAATAGGTAATGCAATTAACTCACAGCAGTCAGCACTGAGTAGCTCATTAGTGTATTTCACACCACACAGCATAACATCATTCTCCATTGTGAAAATCTGTTTTAAAGACCAAATCCACAGCCGACACTGAATTCTTTGAATGTCCGGTAATGCGCCCTTTTAGTAGAAACACCAACCATGTGCTTCCCCTCACCGGCCACTTTATTAGAAACACCTCTCTTGTACCTCTGGTCACTGGCCACTTTGTTAGGAACACGTACTTTGTACTTCCGTTTAGTGGCTTCTTTATTAAGAACACATATGTTGTACATCCAGTTATGGCCACTTTATTATAAACACCTTCCTTGTACTTCTGGTCACTGGCCATTTTATTGGAAACACCAGACTGGTACATTCAGCATTGGCCTCTTTATTAAGAACACTTACTTTGGACATCCACTGACTGGTAACTTTATTAAAAGCTCCTGATTTGTCCCTAT
This sequence comes from Bryconaethiops microstoma, assembly GCA_037577275.1. Classification (NCBI taxonomy): domain Eukaryota; kingdom Metazoa; phylum Chordata; class Actinopteri; order Characiformes; family Alestidae; genus Bryconaethiops; species Bryconaethiops microstoma. Next base: position 1,267,905 of record JBBJLS010000082.1, on the reverse strand, counting down.
GCATAAATAAAATATCAGTTGAGCCTTATGTTTTATGCTTTTATTTCATGATGAACACACCAGCAGAAATGGTATATAATCTTTTCTTCTCTTATGAAGTTTCTTCTTTGAAGGAATGGAGTTTACATGCCCAGGCTGTTTAGAGCATCATTCTTTTATCAGTAGCAATTTATAGGCACTAGAGCAGTTAGCGGATCATGAATGTAGGGTAGACAAAATAAGATGGCCGTGTTTGAACTCGCCAGTTTTGGTGAGAAGTGTGGGCTATGGAGCTTAGTTCAGGATGCAGAAGAGCATGCAGTCAGTAACACAGTAATCCAGCTTTGAAGTTATAAAGGCGTGGACTCGTCTTGAGCATTATGTAGACAGGGCATTTTCTTTAGCTTAGTAAAGTTGCGCAGATTTAAGGAGGCTGTTCCAGAAATATTACATGTACGCTTCAAGTGTGAGACTGAGAGCGAAAAAATAGCACAGGGTTTTTTGACAGCTGGGCTAAATACAACAGAGCTACTGTCAAAGTCTCAGAGTGCCTTCATTAAAACTGGTGGTTTTATTTCAGCTCGTGGACGCTTGATGAGCACTCAGCACTTGTTTTAATCAATTACAGCATAATACAGTGATACTGGGTGCCTGTTTAATGTCATACTAATGCAAAGTCACATCACAACTGAATGAACTCGTACAGCATTCACTTCGCTGGTCTGTGCTGCTGAATTTGTCATTTTGCTGTCATATATAATGCATCCTGCGCAAATAGTATTGGATTAGACGTGTCAGCATAAGACACTGCATTGAGAATAATGTCTGACTCACACACTGGGAAGAATTAGACTCTTCCATTACATCAGATGTCCTTATTTCCAATCTTCTGACATCTATGCACTGTACTTAGTTCTTGGCCAAATCGAAACTGCCTGTCACTCTGTACAAGCTTCTCAGAATGCGGGTTAAAATCTCATTCGACCCAATGAGAAACTGTCTCACCCACTTTCATTAAAATGTACACATTTTATATAGATTATTGTATATGCATGTAAAAGGTAACACTGTTAGTATGATTCAGGTGTAGTTTTTTGGCACGTAAATTAATATTAGCATAGTCCAAAATGCATTATTGTTGTTTCCTACCTTAGATTTAACTACTACAAAACAATCCAGCTTAGTTGAGTGGTATTTTGAACTGGAATCACTATGTCGAGACTCTAAACAAATGTTTACAAATTCTGTTGAATGGGAAGAGCCGAGAAGGGTTTGATTTCTGTATGTAGTGCCGGAGGTCCTTTCTGTATGGCATTTGCATGATGGATGTTCTCCCCGTATCTGTGTGAGCTTCTGCCAGGTTCTCTGGTTTCCTCCCACAATCCAAATACATCAACGTCAGGTGAATTCTGTCCAGGGTGTTTTCCCGCCTTTCCCCCATGATCTGTGGCTCCAGCATGCTCTGCAACCCTGGGTAAGGATGAATGGTGTGAATAATAAATAACTGAATGAATGAGAAGAGATTTGGACAAAGATTGTTTTGTTCAACATAGTGTAAGCCATCATAACGAAGGGAGTGGGTAATACAGCGGATGTAATGTTTATGAATAGGACTGTAGACGCACAGTCTTACCTCTGTAAGATATAAATGTAATTTTTCAACATAAGATATTTGCTTTTTGAGGCATTTTTGATGAACTTGTATGACTGAGGTAAGGATGCTATTCACTGAAAGCAATCTGATGTTTACAAGAATGTAGACAGGTGGTATCAGTGTTTTATGCAAGTGCACCAATATGATGATGTTCAGTTAAGAGTTTGAGTAATAATATCCACACGTTGAACATTACTGTCACTGACATTAACGTTTATTCTTCAAAAGTATCAAAACTCACCACATTTTCCTGAGTCCACAAATTTCACTGGCAGATCCACCCAACTATATATCTGCACCAGTTTCTGTTTTGTTTACTAATACTGTAAAATGTTCTGTCTCCTGTTCGTAGAACACTTCTTACTTTCTTTAAACCTGTACCACTCACTCATCCAGGGGTAAAGTTGTAGGCATCAGCAGCTTATTACTGTAGACCTTGCCCAGCTGCTCCTTTCTAAAAATAAAAACATCTTCACCAAATGAAGGACGTTCTTTGTGGAGCAATCAGTTCAAAACCGTACCTTAAAGGTAAAAATAAGCCTGTATATTCTCATACTTAAGTGCCACCTAAGATACATACACATCTTGTTGTGCTCATTTACTGTTTGAATGTGAAATACAAAATACTGGTGTGAGAAAATGTAATTAATTAATGCAAAATTTGTGAAACCTTATTTTAGACTTTTAGTAGAAGCCCTTTTCTATAGCCATTTACAGTAAATGCAACAATAGAATGAACTTATTTCCTACATCTCTAACTTTACAAACTGTTAAGTGCAAGAGACAATGAACTGTAGCTTTAAAACAGAGTAAGATAAAACATATTGGGTCGGTTTCCCAGACAGGGATTAGGCCTAGTCTTGGACTATCCTTTCCCTTTCAATGGAAAATCTCTCTTCACAGCACTATGTAATCCAGGACTAGACTTAATCCCTGTCTGGGAAACTGACCCATTGAGTTTAAGAGAAAGAGAAATGTCATGTAATTTTCTTGTGTCTACTAGAACACTGTAAAAATCTATATTTAGTAGTCCTATAGTAAGCCTGGTGATATAAGTTCTTTTCTCATTTAAATAAAATGAATAAAATGATATATTTGATTAAATATTTTAAGTTTTTTTTAATACACAAAATTATAATCTTTCAAAGCATTTTGCTATGAATTGCATCTGTTATTATGCACTATGTTCTTATGTAAGTTTAAATTTGTTTCTAGGACAAAGAAAGTTCACAGTCGCTTGCATCGTGTCCTCTCGGATATCTCGTTATGTGCCCACTTGCCTTAATAACACCAGTCAGGTAAGAGTCTTTTGATATTTCATTCAATTTAGCCCACACACTGTGTGCACATTTCAGAGAGTTTTATGTGCCTATTTCCTCATTTCACTTGCTGTTCCAATCCGAGAGTTGAAATTGAGGTCTGGTGGTCTTGCTGGTTACCCCAAAGTGTCCCAGTCTCCATGTGTTTTGAACCAGTGACAAACACGTTTGTACCTATTCACCCTACCGTTGTCATTTTAGAATATAGGAATGTCAATGATATGGTCTTCTTGTACTTGAAGCACAAAGTCAGTGGGCTAAAATGGACCTTAAGAGGCTGGTGTAACTCTAAAAATAAAAGGTTGTTTTTGTGTCTGGGGACCTTAAATCAATATTGAGGCTCGGTGAAATATGGAAGTGTGTTAGGAGTTATTTGGAGCTAGGTGTCATTTAGGAGCATAAACACAAACACAAAGTGAATTGGGTCCATCTTATTAAATGAGAATCTTTACATTTGTTAAAGTGTAGTTTTTCAAAATGTTATACATTTTAGCACTCATCACTGACACCTTTCAGGTGTTCGACATTTTTTATTCAAAAAAGTACGTGCCTTTAGCAATGGCTTGGAAAAGAACATTGTCTAATCATTATTAAGGCAAACCTGCCAACCCAGAAATGATAAACATAAATAAATATACCCAAAATTTTGGCACATAGCTGCTTTATTATCACTAAACATTTTCGGGGTAATTTGTCTTCATTGTTACTATATTGAAAAGCAAGAGTGAAAATCAAACATAACTTAAAATTTTAAGAGAAGTCAAAGTATCCACAGAACTCTGATGGGCAATGTATGTTTTACAGTCATTTTTCTAAAGTAAAAACCACCCCCTCCCCAAGCCCTCATTTTTGAAGGTCATTCTGGAAGCTGCACTGAGTTTATAGGTTCTTGTTCCAGTAAATTATGGGAGCTTTGTTGCAGACTAATCAATCTGCAGAAAAGATTTTGAAACACGATACATAATTGAATACACATGTCAATGAAAAGCACAATGTTTAAGGCTAAATTATTCAAGAAGCTTGTGTAGGTTGACTCTAACAAAAAATTCCAAGAAGTCTATTCCCAGTTTGGGAAAAGCTGCTGCCAGGTTAGCAGCATGTATTGTGAAAAAGGAGCTTTAGGGCTCTTAGGCCTGTTCCTTCAGTTCCAATGACAACTTCCTAACATACACTATGTCATCGTCTGAGACATTTTTTGTCTAAATTATGCATTACATTCTTATGTAAGTTTAAATTTGTTTCTGGGACAAAGAAAGTCGCCTGTGTCATGTCCTCTCGAATACTTGGTTACTTTCCCCCTTGCCTTAAAAACGCCTGTCAGGTAAGATTTATGCTAGTCTTTTGAGATTTAATTCTATTTAACCCACAAACTGGGTGTATTTCAAATTTGTGAGCCTATTTCTGCATTTCACTTGTTGTTTCAATCTGAGAGTTGAGATTGAGGTCTGGTGGTCTTGCTGGTTGCTCAAAGAGTCCCAATCTCCATGTCTGTTGAACCAGTGACAAACACATTTGAACCTATTCTATTGTATATTATGGTTTTCTTGGATATGAAGCAGAAAGTCGGTGGGCTAAAATGAAACTTAAGAGGCTGGTGTATCCGAAAAGAAATGGTGCTTGCAATTAAGTTTTTGTGTCTGGGGAGTTTATATCAGTAGTAAGACTTGGATCTGTACAAGCCAAAGTGTGAAATGTTAAACATTTTTTAATATCCACCCAAGGAGGGCAGCCAGTGAAGTGTGATGCTTTCTTCAAGCCTGCTGGAAAAGCATCCCAGGTGACTTCTCATGAAGATGCTTGACAGAATGCCAAGAGTGTGTAAAGCTGCATCAAAGCAAAGGGCTACTTTGAAGAAATAGATTTGCTACAAAAGGTATCACCCCATATTATACAGCAGGTGTAAATGTACATTTACTATTTATACAGTTTTGCTCAACCGGGTGTCATTCTCCCTATAGAGTGCTTCCACAACCTCAGTGCAGAAATAGAGTAGCTAACAAACTAACACCTCTGGGTCTCAGATGGGGAAACATTCACTCAGACAACTCCTGTACTTGTGACATTTACTTTAGCATTCTCTTTTCCTTCTTCATAGTTGACTTTCAAAGTGAGGAGGAAGGATATTTAAAACCTGTAGAGACCCATAATCACACAAGTTGGAGTTTTCACTGCTTTATCTCACACAAATTAACTTACTAGCTTGTTACCAAAACCCCTGATGAGTTTTGAGTCATGTTAGAGCAGGGTAACTCTGTTTTCTAAAACTGGAACTGAAGATCATTGAGTCTGTTTGCACTTTTATCTCATTTGGATCATGTTCATATCAGATTTATTCGCACTTTATTTACAAATGCTGTCATAAATATGTTTCAGTTGGTCAAAAATCTGATTACATGCAACTATTGGGAATTCCCTTTCTATATATATATGGTGCTCCTAACCTGTCAGAATGGTTCTTGGAGTGTAAACTGAATCAAGCCATTCAAATAAATAATTATGCAGGCTGGTTTTATTGCTCTCACATTAAGAGTAATGATGCAGAAAAACAACCACAACTCAGTACACACTGGTTTAAAAACTGTAAAAAAAAAATAATAATTTCACTTTATGTACCACAAATTAAAACAATAACAATAACAATAACAACATCATCAACAACAACAATAATAATTATACTTTACCAGAGCTTTTAATATTAGGTGATGAACAAGTGAACAGAAACACTGAACACCAGAACTAACAAAACAAAAACCTGTAAGAAATACTGTGAAGCTCTGCCTCCAAACCTACAGTGTTCAGGGACTGGCCAAGCCGGGGACTTGATTAGCGAAGCTGATAAAGACTACACAAAGTCACTTTTCCAGCAAATAATAGTTCATTACTGTACAATCTGACATTTTAACTTCTTTCACAGGAAGCTTAATATATTTCCCCTTTTCTGCAATATTGAAGAAACACAGTTAAACACAGTGTACATCTCCTTATGCTAGAAAAACTAGGTTTAGAGAATATTTAGCACCTCACACATTTCAGTCACATTTCTGGCATGGCGCTCAAACTGACCCTTTATTCATCCATTAGCAGGAAATGAGGGACCATATTCAGATGACAATGCTGAAAAGTGATGTTTTAACCAATTACCGACCCATATACCGTTGAGATGACTTGATTTTTTTTTTCTTCTATTCATTGCCGTTAAGGGGTGCTAATGATGAAAAAAAACAGTACATTTTCTGAAGAAAAAATCTTTTTCTAAACTGAGTCACCATTACTCTTCCTGCACTGAGCTCAATAACCAATATCCCTCCTTTGAGGTAGCGGAGTCTGTGCTAAAGGTGCAGCTTAAATTGGCTCCTTCTCCCTGAAAAAAAACATATTTTTCTCCTTAAAGGGGCCATATTGTGCACAACTCACTTTTTGCATCCTTTTGTATTTCTATTTGGGTCTCTACTGCTCCTATAAACACTCCATCCATTTTCTGTCTATCAATTGAAAGATTTTGGTCTCAGGAATCATATGCTTCTACAAGGCGTTTGGACGGCATCCCCATTGTGACGTTATAATGGGTAAATTTGCATAGAATCCCTCATCTGTCGAGTCCCCACCCACTAGATTAGTTGAAGATCCGCCATTTTTGTCTGCTGGTTTTATGAGCACGCATAAGACTCCGAGCGCTGTGTCTACAGGCAAAGGCAAGTCACTCATGAAGTGTTGTGTTCATCTTGCTCTGGGTCCGACTCGGGTCAAACATATATGGCTGAATAGCGCCTTTGTTTCACGTGTGTTAAACGCACAGCGTTAGCATGAGATGGGTGGGGCGTGGCCAGCAACAGCTTATTTGCATAAAAGTGACAGAGCCCTTAAATGGCTCATTTTGAAAGGGACTGAAACTATCAAGAATAAAACTGGTGAGACTCTTTATGTGAGAGTGATTTTGTGCAAAGAACTTCATGAAGATGTTTTGTAGCCCATAGACCTATTATAACTAAAGTGAGTTTTGCATAATATGTCCCCTTTAACACACTGTGAAACTGACGATGGTAAAGTTAGACTTACCCTTATTGTCTTTCTGCCCCATTGCCCTGCAATAAAGAAAGCTACGGTAGCATACAGGACAATCTGGTGATGGGCCCAGTTTTGTTGCATTATTTCCAATTTTACTGTAATTCTAATCTCACAATCAGGCTGGGGCAAACTGTGCTATTGTTCGTGTGCTTGACCCTCAACCTCACTGTGTGTACCGGAAGCTACAAAGTTGTATTAGAAATCTGTTTTCATGTGTTGGCCTTCCTTCAGCCCAGTTTGTGCATATGTGCATATTCATTATACCATCATGTGTGGCTTTGTAAAATAGGTGTTTGTGAAATTGATCTTTGTGAATTGAGGATTTCCAAGCTAAATTAGGTATGTTTGTCTGAAAATCTGTACCTCTATAGTGGTTTGGCGTGTGAGTGTTCCTATACTGTCTTCGCTCGCTGAGTGCTACCTGCCCCATCTGCTCTCCGCACCTGAGGGCAGCCACCTGACAGCTTATTATTAAGCAGGTTACGAGACTCTCAGACATATGCCATTCTAATGGTCCATCAGCCGGCCTCCTTGTCCACTGTCCAGCCAAGAAAATGCCCCGGCCCACCGCACGCGACGGCTCTGAGCACTTCACGGAGACGAGAGCCCTGCTCTCCAGCAGAGGAGGTGGAAGAGTGTGATGGATTGGCTCTATTAAGAACATATGGCTCTTTAGACAAGAGAGAAGCCTCGCTGTACGATAGGGACTAATTACGATATCAAGCCGTCGTCATTTCACCAGCTTTATGAGCCTTTTTTAGGGCTCAGCTGCCTAATATGTAGTGTAAAGCTGTATTAGAGAGAGTTAATAGGATTATATTTATGCACTTGTGCTGTTTGATCTGTGTTCAGAGTTGTAAATCCATACACAGCATATTGGATTTTATTAGCAAGATGATGTTTAATTAATTTCCACAGCTGCAGACCAGAACTACTGTGTAAAAGTGAGAGAGAGAGAGAGAGAGAGAGAGAGAGAGAGAGAGAGAGAGAGAGAGAGAGAGAGAGAGAGAGAGAGAG
>JBBJLS010000082.1:1245254-1256364 GCA_037577275.1 Bryconaethiops microstoma | reverse complement strand
GAGAGATAGACAGGGAGAGGGAGAGAGAGAGAGAGAGAGAGAGAGAGAGAGAGAGAGAGAGAGAGAGACTAACTAACAGGAGGTTTGCTTGTGCAGACTTTTCAAAAATTGTTTATTGTCCTTCCTTCCTTGTAAATGGACCACTTAAACTTAAACCGTAACAGTGTGTTACACAGCGTCAGAAACCACACAAGATAGTCGAGCAGAGATTAATTTATGCCTCAACACAGTTTGAGGCATGTGAGTGATAAATTAAAGCATGCAGTTTGCTAATTATCAAAGCTATATGGGCGGGTGAACTACATCATCCTCATAACTCTAGTGTAAAGCCATGGAAGCAAACATATCTTGGTATACTGACTACATAACAAGTATACAGAAGAATGTAGTAGACAAAGTAGACATGATAAAAAAACACTATTCACCAAAAGCTAACGCAATGTTTAATATATATATATATATATCATGGATGCCCCCCACTTTTCAGAATCAGTCATTTCTTTCTCCCCCCTTTTTCTCTCCCAGACTACAGCCAAGATATAGAACGAATATGTATTTGTTACTTGATATGTAGTAGACAAAGTAGATAAGAAAAAAAACACTGTTCACCAAAAGCTAACACTGTATTTTATATATAGCTATATTTGTTTCTGCAATATGTGATCTCCATAAGCTTACTCCCCGGCGTCTGAATGAGCAGACACTGATGCAACAGCTCAGGAGTGTGTGAGGCAGAATTAGTGCCACTTTAGCTCTCAGAATGGTGCGTACAGGTTCAGGCTGTGGGTCGGCCTGAAGGCAACTCCCAGCTGGAGAGCACAGTCCATGAGAGGAGAAGGTTCGTTGCATCAGTCTGCTGCAGTCAACCAAATGAAACTCCTTAAAGAAGAAGATCGGCTGAAATGAGGTCCCAGTGCTGGTGGGACATGATGGACAGCTAAAGTGTAATGTAATTGGTCTAAATTAAAAATGTTCTGTGTGGAACAAACCATAGTGGACCATGCTCCAATTTTCCTTAAATTTTTTCCTTAATTCCTTAATTTTAATTCCCTTGGAATTAAACAAGCTATATTATTACAGTGTCTTTAAGAATGATATTTGTAAATTTGTAAATGGTAGCCTCATATAAATGCAGCTTGGGCTGCTGTACTGCACACCCTGTTAAACCCCCTTTAAACTTTTAGATCCTTTGGAAGGCTGTACTGATCTATTTGCCTCCCGACAGCCAGGAACAGTTTAGGCATATTTTCACATTTTACACTTCAAGAGCTCTGCAGGAACAACACTCCTTATTACTTCATTAGGAATGGGGCTAAACTGGTATAGGTTGAACTTGTGGTCTTCTGTAAATGTGTTTGATTGTGATATCACAACCAGGGAGTTCAAAATAGGCTGTTTTTGCAGATTTGTTTCCATATATGTACAGTATGGATTGGTTGTTGAATGGTGTTTAGGATATCAAGCTTTTTTTTGGTTTTATTTTCAAACAAAGAAGAACTATTCATGTTTATAAGCTCTTTCATTTATAAGTCTTACATTAATTATCTGCTTTTTATAAGCCACTTTGGAGGAATTTCAGAGCAGACAGAGAGTAACATTTTATTTAAGTTGAACTCTTTCAAATTTTTTTTGCTGCTAAGTGTGAAGAAGGATGATAATAGGTTTGCAAGCAACAAATAACCTAATACAAGGTACAAAACTTTTCTTATATATAAACAGGACAATAGATATTGCAAGTGTGGCGTTTTTCCCAGGTGTTGTTGATCACCCTGGGGGAGAGACTGCTGAGCTTCACTGCAAAAACTCCTGATCTAACCAAGACTCGCAATCTTATTTCTAGCCTAAAAGTCTTCTTGTTTTGAGAATAATATACTATATAAGAGCAGATTTGTGAGATTAATAAGATTGTTTTAAGATATTTTTTTTCCTATTTCTGAAAATCTTACCAAGTGTAAATATCTTACTGCACTGGCAGATAATTTCGCTTGTTTTTAGTCTGAGATTTCTTGAAATAGGAAAAAAAAATCTTAAAACAATCTTAATAATCTTACAAATCTGCTCTTATATAGTATATTATTCTCAAAACAAGATAAATAAGTCTTTTAGGCTAGAGATAAGATTGCAACTCTTTGTTAGATCAGGAGTTTTTGCAGTGTTGGTCAAATTCTTCAGGGCCGTGACTCAGCAAGGTTCTTCAAAAAACTGTCTGACTGCTAAACTAAATCAAGACCGTAAAAAAACTGATAATCTGATTTTTCCACAATCTGCTACTGACCCTTTTGTAGAAGAAATTAAGCTGAACCTTGTCCAAAATTATGGTCGTCCTCATAATCCTTCACAGTTTTATGTAAAAGAATGTGTAACAAAACACTTTAAACGTGTCCACGGTGTGTTTTTCCCATGTGCCAGTCTTTTCACAGCTATTGAAAAAAGGTCACCTTTGGTGTTTATTTCTATATAAACACTGGTATTCAGTGGTGCTTTCTTGTACTTAAATGACTTTTAAATAAGAAATTTCCATGGAGCGTAACATAAACACCAAATGTACGACTCCACACATCTTGGTGAAATTATTTGAGTAAACTCCAGCTGTTCTGGTTTTATACACCCAGCTGGGCCAAACACACTCTTTCACAACTCTCATGGTTGCAGCTTCCCACTGATGTTATGTACTTGTTTTTGTCAGGAGCTAAAGAGAATTTTGATATCTAAGGCAGAATGTTTTTGGGGATTTATAGCCTCATAGGAAGGCTATTTTTTAAGACTCAATTCAAAGTCAAAGACTTTTAGAAAAACTTTTAACTTTTAGAAAAGAGTTATACACAGCTTACAATGACTGCCATTATAAAGACTATGAATGATTTAAATGTGTTCATTCAAATCATTAGAAAGCTGCTATAACACAAATTAAAAGTAACAAAGAAAAAGTGACCTGTTGGTTGCCAAACAGTGAACCCACATTATTGTATAATGTTCAAGATCACGCTGGTTACTGATCTTACTTTGTCTTCTCCATCTGTCAGTAAGTGTAATAATGACTTATTATTTATGAATTTAAAGGTGTTTATGATCTAATAAATAACCAGTAGTTAAAGACATTTCAAACCATTCATAGACCTTTTATAACCTGTTGCAATTCATTAAAACCCTTTCATTAAAACCTCTGAAATTCATTATGTATCTAAATTTGGAACCAATTGTGATTATGGTAATTCTATTTTAAAAATACAGCAAAAGATCAGTAACCCATGGGTTAAGGCCCTCACTCTGGCCTTCTGTGTCCTCGCCTGGATATCTTGCTGTGTTTACAGTACATCTCTCAGAGAGCTTTCAGAGAGCCCTGAATATCCCAGACTGAATTTATTTACTTAATTTAATGTTAATTATTGATGACTGATTGAGATGGGCTTTTAAATATCTCCCTGGAGGCCGGCCCGCATGCTGCAGTGTGGGCTAAAGCTATTTAAAGAGCATCTCAGTCCAGATAGGCGGCCCGAGTGAAAAAATGTAAATGCTTGCAAAATTCGCCCCATGAGCGGAGAGGACTATGATAACTATGGAAATAAGCGAGGATAAACCGGGGTCGGCAAGATTCAATACATCAGTGCCCTCGTCACATACACAGAGAGAGAGAGAGAGACAGAGAGAGAGAGAGAAAGACAGAGAGAGGGAGTGTGTGTGTGAGAGAGAAATAGAGAGAGAGAAATAGAGAGAGCATGCGAGAGCATGAGAGAGAGAGAGGGAGAGCGCATGAGAGAGAGAGAGAGGGAGTGAGAGAGAGAGAGAATGAGAGAGGGAGTGAGAGAATGAGAGAGAGGGAGGGAGAGAGGGAGAGAGAGAGAGACAGAGAGAGAGGGAGTGTGTGAGAGAGAGAGAGGAAAAGGGAGAGAGAGGGAGAGAGAGAGAGGGAGAGAGAGAGAGAGAGAGTGAGAGAGATGGAGAGAGAGAGGGAGTGAGAGAGAGAGACAGAGAGAGAGAGGGAGAGAATGAAAGTCGGGGGGACTCAGAAGAAGGGAAGGGGAAAGAAAGAAAGGAAAAAGAGGTAAGAAGTGAAAAAGTAAAGCAGAGTAAAGAAAATAGGAAGAGAGAGTGAAAGGAACAGAGAAGAAAAAGTGAAAGAGAGTAATAATAAACAGAGAGAAATGAAAAAAACATAAGTGATTGTAAATGAGAGAGAATTGAGAGAGACCGAGGAGAGAAAGAAGGGGAAAAGAGAGAGAGAAAGAAAGAGAGCGAGTGAGAGAGAATCTTCTGTCTACATCAGTTTCAGTCAATAAGAAAATGCAGCCAGTCTTAATGTTTACTGTATGGTTTAAGCGTGTGTGCCTGTAGATGATTAGCATGTGGAACTGCCATAATTAAGAATCTGTGGAACGTTTCAGAATTCTAATTCGGCCCTCGCTACGCAGGTGTTCATTGGGTATTCAGAGAATGCCCAGAGAGAGAGAGAGAGAGAGAGAGAGAGAGAGAGAGAGAGAGAGAGGGGGGGGGGGGGGGGGGGGGGGGTGTTGAGGGAGGCGGTGGTTTTTAACGTGTAAGCAGTTATTGTAAGTCATTAGAGAATTTAGATTAAGAGTGGGATAATGGACTTAAGATGACCTTCATGAAGTGTCACTCATACGAAGCGAGCTGACAAATACTCGCTGTCTAGAAATAAATCTGCCCAGTTTTAGTTGACGTCAGGTTTGTCACACCAAAAAGAAAACATATCTAGTTCAATTGAGTAGTAAAATTTCTAGCAGCAAGTGCTTGATAGGATAAAATCATTGATTTAAGATTAAACGAAGTGAATACGTTAAACATGTCAAATGTATATTTTTATCAGTGTGTGACTAATACCATAAAATAATTGACATAAGATTAAACAAAGTAGATATGTCAAATATATTTCTATCAGCATGTGAGCAATGAATCATTGACATATGATTTAAAATAAGTAAATATGTAAGTATGCATGTATGGTGTAGATCTATTGTATTGGATCTAATATGAGTCTAATATGATTCCATTAACATACACTGAAAGTTGTCTTATTGATCTGTGTTGTTAACTGATATCTTACATAATAATGTGGCTGTATCTATTAAAATACATTGGATCGGTATTGACCGATTAGCGTTAACATTCTTTACTAATTTCAGGAGGGAAAAACTGGACTAGACATCATTTGAATAAATTATAGTAAACATATACATGGAGTCGGCATTGTTTAGAAACTCCTGCCCTATAGGTCCATTTTATAAGTGTACAGTTACAGTAGGTGGTCTGTCAGTTGCTGCACAGTTTATTATCCCCCCACCTCTACAACATACAGGAAAAAGACCATCATCGGACCACCACTGAGCAAGTATTATTTGAGTGGTGGACCATTTTCAGCACAGCAGTGACACTGACATGGAGGGGGTCCATGATATAGTATGTGGTGCTGGTATGGACGCATCAAGCACAGCAGGGCTAAATGTCAGGTGTTTCTGATAAAATAAGTAGTGTGAGTAGGTAGATATTAGGAAAGCTTATCGTTAACCCTTACAACGTGAGCGGCATGGATCTGTGCTGGAAGCGCAACGAATGGTAAATTGTTGTCATACAGCAAAACACCTCCGTATATGGAAGTTCCCCTGGTTTGTTTTGATGCTTGAGGTGTCAGACGTCATGCTGTGCTTTGTTTGGTGTTCCTATGTTATGTAGAACCAAAGTTTTGTTTTTTTTAAATGTAATAATAATAATAAAAACCGCTACTGGGGTTTTAAAAATGGAGTCACATGCAAATGAACATAAAGAACAAAAATGAACAAATTTCTTTTATTTTAGGTCTTAAAAACAAACGAAAAAACCCAAGATCTTTGAACCCCAGAGAACGTTCAGGATAACGTTCAGGAAAACCCACAGATGGAGGGGGTCAGTGTAGGAGAGCAAACACCGTTTTACACCATATTTATTTGTTGAAATCAGATTTTAGAAATACAGTCTGAGTTCTATGGGTTATGGAAGTAACACTGTTTAACAAAAGAGAACTTATTTTCAAAAATAGAAGTGCAGAGGTTTTTGAGGGTCTCGTACTTTATTGTAGAATAGTTACGCAAAACAGCCCACAGCATCATCAAGTACGTGGATAGTCAGTTGAATGTGCGGCATCTACGAATTAAGCCATGCACCGTTACTCCAGATTCTTGCTAATTAGATTTTTTCCTTTGTTAAGAAGGAGAGTTCATTAGTGAAATCAAGTGGCAGCTTTGAGATCTGGAACAAATACCTGTAAGACTCAGCTTTCGCTCAGTGTCGGGGTTATTTATGGTGTGTTTATCCAAAGTGTGCAGAATTTATAGCTTAAAAGCGGGAGTTGTGTCAGTGCATTGAGCATTTATTACTTTTACAGCTTATTTGTGTTATGTCTGGGTCTGTTTCCAAAATAGTGTTCTTTCCTTATTTGCATCCGAAAATATCAGATAGAGAACGGCACTGTATGTGCTTTAGACCGGAATGAATTAAAAATATTTTCTCCCCAGTAGTTGGCCGAGTTGTTTTCGCTTCTTGTGCTCTCTTGCTAAGACTCTATATGAACTGCACTCTGAACTTCCAAACCAAAGTGATGTTATTGACCTTCTTGTTTAGCCAAAGGCAAAGGCCAATTCATAATGCCCTAATTTTTGGGACGTTTGTATCATGGGGCGTTTGTATCATTGGACCTAGCACAGGCTGACGGAGAGGTTCAGAGCGTGCTAGGAAAATAATATATAAGGTGCCAAGCCTGCTTTGTATCTTTAAAACGATCGTTGTTCTTTTCCCTGAGGTTTCCAGACCATAAACGGTCATTTATTTTTCTACGACCATTTTTAACCTCAAATGGTCCCTTAGAATTTTTCAGACTATTTAGAATTTACCTTTATTGTCCCCGATGCATGTAAATGGTCTTCTGATTGGATGCCCAATGCTGCACTCTATTCAAAAAGCAGCCCAGGATGAAACACCACTTATAACGTCAGTGTGATCAGTTGAGGCTAAACTGTTGAATCCATAAATATATGTGTTGCAGATTTAAACAGGCTTGTTTTTTTCAGCTTGTTTCTATCTATAGAAAATACGCATTGAAGAGTGAATTATATGTTTTGAGACTTCGGCCTTGTTCACATGTGGCATGACGCATTTATGAGGAAAATTCAGTGTTTCGTTATTTCAGTGCAGATTTTAAGTGTCTAAGCGTCTAAAAAGAAATGTATGATTAGAGATTGGCAAATATTTTGTATGCTTGTATATGCAGTGGTGTGTTTATGTTGTCTGAATTCAGTGGGTGCTGGGATGCTGTTATTAAATTGAGGGGGCTGATACGGTCTGACTCGAAGTCTGGCGAGAGACGAATGTGATGATTATGACATATGAGGCTAATTATATTCTCAGCAGAGAGAGAGAGAGAGAGTGGATGTGTGAAAAAGAGAAGGAGAGATGTGGAGTGATAGAGACAGTATTTAACCTCTTGCAAAGCCATTTTAAAGCACACTTGAAGGTACCCATCACTTCTCATTAAAGCTGCGCACCGTATACATTTTTTATTTTCCACTTGCATCTCGTTGCTCTTACACACAGGGTTTTCCTTCGGGTATGGCACAGTACAGCATTTGCCAAAACTGAGCTTCAGGTTCATTACTCATTTTAACACTTATTAGGCAAGATAACACCAAACAGACGTCCAGTACCAAGACCTCCGGCCTGGTAGAGCTATTATCGTCTAACTCTACAGGACTAAAGAACTAGCTACAAATATAGAGCATACAGGATATTAACACACGTCATTAATATAAGACCGTTATAAAGGCAAATGTTTGAGTCATTTGCCACAATGATATGCTGCACTACTGCTAGAAGTGGGTGGCCTGAATGTATAGGCTTAGATACGTTTTATATTTCAGTATTAACCCAAGACCTTGCTCCTGTTAGTCCAGACTCCTATCACTTACTCTTACAACTCATAAATAACTATTCTGTTTGCATTAATTTCCATATAGAATTTCCACATAATAAACAAACAGTCAGGGCTGAAAATTAGAAGGCAATGTACTGCAAGCTTTTGAGTCGGCTTGAGGCTTGAGTTAACTCTAGGGTTCGCTCAAACTGGGCTCACTCAAAAAGGTTTTAAAATATTGAATTATTTATTTATCTTTAATTTATATCAATTGAAAAGTTAAGTCAGTTTCTGCCATCCAGTACCTTACCTATCACCCAGGTACCACACACTTTGAAGCTTTTTTTACTGTTAAAGTTGGATAGTATTAACCCTTCTCATATTTTTGATGCTAGCACCCATAAGCTTGATAGTCTTATGTGTTCTATATATCCTGTGCTGGATGACTGATGCGAAAACTAATATGAATTTATCTCATTTGCTATGTCGTTTTGCACCACAGTCCTTTCACATCTTTGTACTGCTGCAAAACAGTATTTTTCGTTATCGTTTCAGATTGTACAACCTTTTATTGACTTCTTGCACAGTGTAGTGTGACATATATCCCCTTTCCAAGCATCACATTTGTTTGTCTGGTGAGAACCTGCTACCTGCTTCACATCAGTAGTGCTTAGGATTTCTACATTACATTTCATTCGACTTTTAACACATTGTTCTTTTTATGTAATGTTTGTTTTTTGTACGTTCAGAGAGTGGCCTTAAACTGCCTACTTAGTGTAGCACCCCCATAATCAGATTAATTATGCCTCTTTTTATACATGTGCTTTATACATGTGTACCAAACAGATCCATTGGTGCATGGACTTCACAAGACTTCTCGGTGTGTCTTGGCATCTGCACCAAGACATTTGCAGCAGATTCTTTAAGTCATTTAAGTTGTAAATTCTCCTGGAGAGCTACTTTCTTGCCGCATCCCTTACTTAACACCCCAGTCACGCAGGGAGTTGAAAAAGTTCAGTAGCTAGAGCATGTGTTGTAAATTGTGGCTGGAAATAGTCATCTCAGGAATGTGGATCTCCAGGATCTAGACTGGAGACTGTCATAGATGCTTAATCCAATTGACATCTGGGGAATCTGGAGACCAAGAAGGCATCCTCAGTTCTTTGTCATGTACCTCACACCACTCCTGAACAATTGTTGCAGTCTGGTAGAGGCCATTGCATCCTTGCAGATATTGTGTGACAGCAGATACAGCCAGGTAGCATTTTGCTAGCTGGCAGTGATGGTGACTTCATTATAAAAGAAACTCAAAGATTTTCTGTCAGGTGACAATCAGCTTGAGCTAAGTTTGTCATGTCACATTACTAACTTGCTGTGGGCTTACAGCTTATGGTTTCTGGGTTCTTGAAACTTGTGCTAGTGAAATTTGGTTCTTCACTTATTTTAATGCATATTCTCCATATGACTGCATACACCACAACTGCAACGTCTGTACCGTGATGGTTCGGCCTGAATACACCTCCATTTGAAACACTGTGTAGAAATGCAAGACTCTGTAACGGATACACCTCTTGCTTTTTTCAGAGCATCTCTCATGTATCATCTTTCATAAAAATCACTGAAGTAGGAGGATAAGGGCAATGCTTATGCTAAACCTCTCCCATGATCAAATGACTGGGCTTTCTTTCTGAAGTAGCTTTTTTTGAACAGTTGCTGTTTATTGCTCTTGTGACAATGGGCTTCACACAGTGACAAACATTTGTAGAACAAGGAAAGACAAAGATTAACAGTTTAGCACTTTAGCAGTTTTGATATGAAGTTAGGAATTTACCTTGGACCGTAAACACATATATACCAGTCAGCCACAGCATTAAAACAACCTACAGGTGAAGTGAATAACTTTGATTATCCTGTTACAATGTTAAGGCTGGGATATATTAGGCAGCAAGTTGATGTGTTGGAAGCAAGAATAATGGGCAATCTTAATAATCTGAGCGACTTTGACAAGGGCCAGATTGTGATGGCTAGATAAGTCAGAACATCTCGAAAATGACAGGTCTTGTGGGGTGTTCCTGGTATGCAATGGTCAGTACCTACCAAAAGTGGTCCAAGGATGGACATCCACATGCATCAGAGAGCCACTGGTACCCATGACCCTTTTGCTGGCTCACTGATTGATGTGGAGAGCGAAGAAGAGCTGCTGTAGCACAAAGTGCTAAAAAAGTTAATGCTGGCTATGATAGAAATGTATGGAGTATGGAGCTTCAGAGCTGTAGATCAGACATTGGGCCTTTGAGTCCATTGGTTCATGATGAAGCAATGGAAGAAGGTGCCCTTGTTTGATGTAAACCATTGTTTTTTTCATTTTGCATCATGTGGACAGCCAGGTGCATTTATAGTTCTTACCTGGGAAGAGATGGCAATGGGATGCATTATGCAAAAAAGACAAGCCAGTAGAAGCCGTGTGTTGCCCTGGGCAATGTTCCTCTGAAAACTATGGTCCTGGCATTCGTGTAGATGCTGCTTTCACACGCCTTAACATTATTGTAGCCAAGGTACAACTCTTCACTGCAACAGTTTTCCCTAATGGCAGGGACTTCTTTTAGCAGAATAAAACTCCCTGACTCAGCCCGATTGAGCATCTGTGGGATGTGCTGGACAAACTAATTCAATCCATTGAGGCTCCACCTCATAACTTACAGGACTTAGAGGATCTGGTGCAAATGTCTGCAGAGGTGTTTGTGAGTCTGTGCCCAGTCAGATCAGAGAGGTTTTGGTGGGGTGAGGGGGGAACGTACACAGTATTAGGTGAGCGATTTCATTGTTATGGCTGGTGGGTGTACACTAGAAAGAGAATAAGATTAAAAGAAAACACCCTGTAATACCCATGAGGGAGGAAGAGGACACAAAGAAGTGATCTTTGGGAGTGTCTAGGCCTGAAGTCATGTTAGGGGCTTATTTTGTTAGAGGTTGACATGGCAGGCGGAGACTGTTCAGTTATAAGTCTTTTCTTTATTTGATTCAGAACAAGCTCTGTTGTGTGTACTTATAGCTTTGTAGAATCAAGAGATTTTGAATAAATGTTTTTTTTTAAAAACATTGACCTCAGAACCTTATATTGAATCATACATACACTTGTGTGTGTGTATATATATATATATATATATATATATATATATATGTGTGTGTGTGTGTGTGTGTGTGTGTGTGTGT
>JBBJLS010000082.1:1149701-1178814 GCA_037577275.1 Bryconaethiops microstoma | reverse complement strand
GAAGAAGAAGAAGAAGAAGAAGAAGAAGAAGAAGAAGAAGAAGAAGAAGAAGAAGAAGAAGAAGAAGAAGAAGAAGATTTCTTAATGTGTCTTGGGTGTTCACACCTTGTTATTGGATCACACAAGGGTCTTTGTTTACAACTTAACTACAGAATGAGTACAATAGTTCACTCCACCTAGCTGGTCACTCACACTATGCTCAACCAATAAGAGTTCTAGGGAACATGGTGAGAACTCTTTATTTTAGTTGTTACAAGAAGGACTGAAGTCCATTTGTTTCCCCATGCTTTTGTTTTATAGCTTTAAATGCAAGTTAGATGGAAGTAGAGCAGTTAGTAAAAATAATCTCCCCTCTATGCATGAAGGGGTTGAACAGGTAAGGTTGGAAAAATAGCCACACACAAGCATTCACAGAATGCCCTTTTTGATTAAAGAATCCCAGTGATGAATTTATGCTAAATTAATGCTAAACACATGCTAATGTATTCATGTGAATCTTTATGAGGCGGTTCATGAGTGATTTCTTCCTCTTCTTTTTAACGGAGTTGATTTACATGATGCTTTGATGTTTCTCGACGGCAGCTGAAAGTATTTGCTGTGCACTTTCAGAGATAAACGCTGATCAATAAGGGCTGTCATTCTGCCAGGACTGTTTAAGAACTGGATTCTGCTGCATTGAACCAAACTGCACATTAGTGCATCTGCATTTTACATTATTAACATGATATCATATTATTATTTATTTAATGGCATTATCTCGACAAAAACAAAATGCTAAATGCTGAAGGAAAAAAAAAACAAAAAATAGATAACAAAATTAACTACCAAGCCACACTAATGAGAGGTGTGTGTTAAGCAACTTGTATTCAGTGAAATGTGAGCCACTTCAAAAGCACCACAAACGTCACAACTTCACTGCATTTTTTATGAAAATAGCATAAGTAAAGCAAAAATAAAACACAAATAATTAGCACCAAAGGCCATGACTCCAGACACTTAAAGATTTGAAGTATTTCAAAATGAACGTGAACAGAATGAGTGATAAAATTAATTCACATGAAACCACCTCTTAGTTTTTTGTTTTTTTTATAAATTGTGTATGACACTGTGATGGACCTTTTAAAGTTTAATTCTATAAATCCTAAGACTATAAGTGACTGCCTGTCTTTCTTACTTATTTATCTATCTATCTATCTAACTATCTATCTGTCTGTCTGTCTGTCTGTCTATCTATCTATCTATCTATCTATCTATCTATCTATCTATCTATCTATCTATCTATCTATCTATCTATCTATCTATCGATCTATCTATCTATCTATCTATCTATCTATCTATCTATCTATTTATTTATTTAACATTTTAACTGAATAAATAACAAGTCTACAGAAAGTCTAAAATAAAGGTTTTTGAAATTGGACTGTAGATTTAGTTCATATTAATCATAAGACCTTGGCTTTGGGAAAACAGCACACAATATAAACATATTTCACATTGTCATTAAGCTCAGCTTCACTACTTTGAGAGGGGAATGTTAGTTAAACTTTGTTGATATCTCAAACTGGTGTGAAGTTTAAATGATCATGTCATTATCATGTCTACAGTGCGATTGTCATGTCGTGTCAGCAGCCACTAGAGGCCGCTACAGGTTAAGTTTCCGTTTATGAACTTTAATTCACAGCTGGGTGTTATTAGAGTTTTAGTGTTTGGGTTTGTTCATTGGATGTGGGATTTAGGGTTTATGTATGTAAAGGGTTGTGTTTATGTTGAGGTGGTCGGTCAATCTGTCACGAATCCACTCTTCTCCCCAATGAGGGCAGGCGCAAACGCAGACTTCCATTATCTTGCTTAATTGTTCAAAACTTTAAAACAAAAGGCACGATGGCCATAATAAGCTTTATAACAAAAGGAGACAGGGAAAACACTCAACCAGAGTAAGTGTGATGGTTGACCGACCACCTCAACATAAACACAATAGCTCTAATAACACCCAGCTGTGACTCACCCTAAACAGAAAACCCATACCCACTTCAAAATAAAAGTACATAAACAGAAACTTTACCTGTGGCGGCCTCTAGCGGCCGCTGACAGGACATGACAGTGATGTTTACCTTTGAAGGGTCAAGGAGCTTCTAGAGCCCTGAAACTGTTATCAAGCCTTTCCGTTATGTTCTTTAATGGAATTGCTTAAAGAATAGTTTGTGTTTAGTGTGTGTGTAACTGGATACACTCCAAAGTACAGTTAAAATAACGTTAACTAAAACAGCCACTGAAAACAACACAGTTGCTGAGATAACATATAAAATGCATTCATACGTGGTCTTTCAACAGAGGAGCATGTGTTAGAACAGGATGACTGGTGAGAAATGAACTGTAGGTTAATCAGTAAAGGCTAATTAACAGAAAGTAACAAATCTACAAGGAATGCTTTGAAGCTCTGCCCCCGACGCGACAGCACAGATGATTTCTGCGAGCTTTTCCAAACTCTTGGCTTCTTGCTTTTTTCTTTTTTTTTTAACCTGGAAATGAATACATATGCATGTTTTCTCACAGCACCATGGAGTTAATTAACTTGGAGTTTCTGTGAATTAACTTTTACTTCATTTAAACTGGAACTTCAGCTCTTAGAAGTGTGACGTTCGGCTCTATTTTGAGACCATCCCACTGAAGTCCCAGTCCCAATAATATCTGACATTTTGTTGATGCTCTGATCTTCACAGTGGAGCATGTACTTATCATGGTCATGTGCTCTGTGATCCATCCATGAAAGTAAGAGGCAAATCCAGAATTTTTTTCTGATCTACACACAAACTTTTGTCATGTTTTCAACATTCCCTTTGGTTTAATTAATAAGGAGTGACACTCTCTCTCTCTCTCTCTCTCTCTCTCTCTCTCTCTCTCTCTCTCGCTCTCTCTCGCTCTCTCTCTCTCCCTCTCTCCCTCTTTCCCTCCCTCTCTGGAGAGCAGGGCAGTCATGTTTCATTGATTTGGACTCTTTTGCCCTTCTGAACAGTCCGATGTTCTTTCACCATACATAAAGTCCACAGGTTTGGATTTTCTACAACGTCTATACAATCTCCACTCACCTCTTCAAACCCCCAACACTGACGCTTTTCCGGACTGACTGCATCCTTTTTCCTAAAACAGTACGGTGGCAGGCATAAGCCTAGAGGATTTGGGGTCAAAATGCATTCATCTGCAGAGTTGCCATCAGTTCTAAAGAAGGATCCTGTCAGCTGCCTCAGGGCATGATTCTTATTTAGACTCGTGCCACCTTTTGGTAGAGTTAGTTTGGTGCAGCTGCGAGGTGAACATGATTAACCCTTAGAATGCTGAACATATTTTTCGCATTTCTACACTAGTTGTTCTTTTCTGATATTTAAAGCCTTGAATAAAGTGTAATGGACAAGTATCTCATATATTTTTTCAGCACAGCCCATCCATTGATTATTTTTTATCATTTAACCAACTATTTGGACTCAAATCCATCAGAAATTTACCTTTTTTTACTGTAAAGCTTTTGGAAATCATCAGGTTACATACACATAAGTATTATAAAATTAGATAAAAAATATGTTTAAAAACTGAGCTATATACAAATAGTTACAATCACAATTAAGTCTGTCTCACAAGGAATTTATGTATTTACCAAATCCTCTATCTGCGCTGATTAAGAACACAAACACTTACACGCATCCCCACCCTTACACACACACCTTCCTCACACCCCAACCCTCACAGACGCACTCACATACACACACATGATTGGACTCACGCCATGTTTTTTTTCCACCTTTTCTTTTCAGAAATACAAATATATTTAGTTCTTTTAAATGACTCCATTTTTTAAAATCAATGCCATTTCTAACTTCCAAAATGTCATAATTTTTAAAGTTTGAGATCTTTGATGGTAAACAACATGTAATAACGAAACAGCAAGCTTCATGTGACGTCTGAAGCCTCTACTGGAGCATCGCTTGTTTGTTTTTGGTTTTTTTACTTAGTAAAACATACAGTCAAATGCTTTTCCGGCAATAACCCCGGCTGTGCTGCACAGAATGGACAAGACAATCATTGACAAGACAGTATCTAACAATACAATACAATCTAACTAAATAGAATTATAATTTTTAAAAAGTAAGAAAGCACAAGGATTGGTTTGTATGACTTTAGTGGAGATGTGACCACTTTTTGAACAGGTTATGAGAAGTGTTGTTGATGTGTTTGTATGAAAACAATTTGAGTTTGATTTCTGAGTTCTGGTGTTTGTATTAGCCAAACATCAGATATAGGGGTATAAATCCCCCAGCAGCTGGGATTGCTGTTAGAACAGCATTAGAAATTATTATTATTATTATTATTATTATTATTTTCTTCTTCTTCTTCTTCTTCTTCTTCTTCTTCTTCTTCTTCTTCTTCTTCTTCTTCTTCTTGTTTGTGCATCTCCAAAAATACCTGACCTCACTAAAGGCTGCAATCAGATACTCACTGCAATGTTCCATAATCTATTGGCCATCTAGAACACCCCCCCCCCCCCCCCGATATTTACATTGTCATTTCCCCCTTTTCTCTTCTTTCCTTCTTTCTCCAGTCGTTCTGATTTATAATCACACCCTGCTGGGGCATGTGAGGGGTGCGTGTGTGAAACCATCATGAAACCCACCTGACCTGTTCAGAGGAGTCTCCACTTTGGGTGAGTAAACGTTTCTGTCATAACGTTGTGTTTTGCTGGACATGCCTGCCTTATTAAGCCCTCTGAGTCACTTCAGTACATCCCATTCTCCTCTGGGTCACTCATAAAATGTTATCTGCTTCTTTTATCACTTGGGAACCGATTGGTGGAAATGTTCATGAAATTTTATCTCCCTAATAAAAAGCGCCGGGCTCATTTTGAGAGTGCCCCAGCCTTTTACAGAGTAAAATGAGTATGAGGGTTAAAAGCTTCACATACGATCTGCTGAAGTGCCTGTAGCTCTCTGCTACCATTAGAGTTCTCATAGTAAACTAAAAGTAAATGATTAAAAATGATTAAAAAAACATGTTTTGAAATGGTAAAATAAACCCTACCATCAAAACTTAGATAAAACATAAATAAAGTCAAAAATGGAAGGGAAACAAAAATGGTAGTCATTAAAACTAATTCACAGTACAAGAAATTGTTACTAAAATATTTTTTTTAATGATTTGATTATTATTATTCGTAGTAACAGCAGTATTAGAAGTAGTAGTTTATTGATTGATTCATTTATTGATCATTAACCATCATGAAAACTGAAAGTGAACCAATGGGTAACAAAATCAATTTAAACAGTGTAAAATGCTAATTGCCTTTTTTACTAAAAATAGTGGAGCAATAATTCTGGCAACACGACAAAACATACTGCGATAATGTAAATATAATGTGTAATGTACGTTTTTGTAGCTTAGGCCTGAAAATTGCAGCACAAATATAGAAATAAAAGCAACATTAAATTTACATCAAAATGTTACATGGTTAGAACACTACTACTACTTCTACTACTACTGATAATAATAATAATAATAATAATAATAATAATAATAATAATAATAATAATAATAATGTTTATGGAAATTGCTAAAAAATAAGTGTGATTAATGATTATTTATTTATTTATGAAGAATAGTGGAAGTGCTCTAAAAGCAAAAGAGTATAATCCCGACTCTCTGGCTAGCTGACACTTTCCGACTGGTGTTATTAGTTTTCCCTCCTTGTTGTGATGTAATGACGCTTGCTCTGGTGGAGTCATTATGAAGTCGCCCCTCTCTCCTTGGTCCTGCTGTTTCTCTGTTAGCAGTGGGTGCAGTTTGTGATCTGATTACAGTGCCCTTTACCAGAAAATGTGTCATGCAGGCATTGTAAAAGACAACAACAACAAAAAAAGCAGAGACTAATGGGAACAGCGCAAAATCCCCCCTCGTGGCACTTCATGAGCGATGGAACGGTCGCTGCTGGGCGAGTAAGGGCGCATCCATATTAAAACGGCCTTTTGGCAGAAAACGACTGCGATTATCAAGCTGTTTGTTTTGTTTTTGTTCGGGCGTCCAACTCTTCCCTCCCATTTCAAGCTCCATTTGATTCTGAATGAGCTCATCGATTTCTCATCCGGAAAAATATTGACGCTGCTGCACCACCTCAAACGAATCTCCACTACACTGCTGAATAGGGCTCATTACGCCTGATCATAATTAAACTAATTATCTGTTCTAATTCACCACCACTGAGAGAGAGAGAGAGAGAGAGAGAGAGAGAGAGAGAGAAAGATGTAGTCTGTGCTTTATAGTTGTAATCCTCTTTTGATGAAGTATTTCTGTAATCCTATAAAGTCTTGTGTTTCAATGTCAATTTGTATCTTAGTCATTATTTAATAATGTTCTAATAATGAAAGGGCAAAATGAAATGTAAGAGGGTAGCATTTGCACTGTTTTGTATAAAGAATAGTCATACTTAGTCTTATGTATATTACTACAATGTGGAATTATTAAAGCAATAGTTTAGCCATAAAATCTGATTTATCCCTTTGTTTCTTCAGTCATCCAGGACATGTTTGGTGTTTGCTTCTTGTATTTTACACTGGAGCTAGTATTTGGTGTTTCTGGGGCCCCGATGAAGGGTTTAGATTTTGATGCAAAACAAATTTTTTACCTTGAAGACATCCTTACTGTAGTCAGTTCTGAACTGTCCAGGTTTTATCCCATCAAAAGCCTTCATTATGTCCTCCACATTGGTCATTTAAATGATCAAAGTGCAAGGCCGGAAAAAGAAATGGTATCATTACTTTCAGTAACTGCTGTAGCTGTGAAGGCTCAGAAAAATAGTAGCAATGTCAACAACAGCCTCTTTGCCTGATGACCCAGTAATTGTGTCCGGCATCTCCTTCTCATTAGACTTCTATTTTTTCCTTTTTTCATCCATTAATTTATTTATTTATTTAATTATTTATACATATATATTTATTTATTTATTTATTTTAGTCGACCGCTTCTGGCCAGCAGGGGTTCCCATTACCTTCTGGAGCCCATATAATTGTATGGTGGTAATCACAGCCACTGGCTACGAGGCTAATGTATCTAACAAGTAATGGAAGCTTATAGCCCTCCAATTATCACGCCTAAGTAATCACACACTCGCCTCAAACCATGAGGAGTTGTTCAGTAATCTCTAATAGACTTGCTTATTTGGTTTCTGACTCTGTATGACTCATTGTTATCTGTCAAACTCAAGCCTCGGGGTGGCTATTGTTTTTAATCACAGTATACAGTTTGTTAAATTTAGATCACGCAATGTGAAAAACGATAGACCACTGCTTTAATCCTGTCTACCATGTAGCCTACACTGTGCTAACATAAAAATCACAGATATCCTGAGAAATAAATCAACTCTGGATGTGACGGACAACAAACTATTAATTTCTGTTAACTACCATGTCCATAGACCCTTACTGACTCTACCAGCCTGTGCTAGAAGCTGTATTGTGAGTGGTGAACACAGAAAACCATGCACTTTCCACCGAATAAATGTCCAGTGTGCCAGAAATCAATAGACTGCCTTTGTAACAGCAGCCACACGTTTCCTGAACTGCTTGATTAGGCCCAGGACCAGAGACTGAGGCATGCTTTTAGCACATGGCTAATCACGATTACAAATCTGTGCTTTTTGATGTGATGCAAGATATTGAAATAAATGTGAACTAACATCTAGTCTACATTCATGCTAACATAAAGACACAGTTGTCCCCCTTTTATAGAAGCAAATACACATAATAGTTAATGCTTTTAAGATGTTTAGCATTCACATCTGTCGACTGTAGGGGCGCTGTGTTGTAGATGCATTGTACAACAAATAAATGCTGCAGAAATCAATGGAACATGATTTGCAACAGCAACCGCACGTTTCCAGTCTTGAGCTGCTTCATCAGGCCGAGTAACAGAGACTAACGGTCGTAATTCAGTGATCTGTAGCTCATCTTCATCACATTACTGAAGTCTCTGACCTTCCTCCGTGTTGAAACTCCATTCATCACCCTCAGCGGAGCCGGTGAAACGCTTCTCATCTGTTCTGACTGGATCATTCGCTTCACTCGCATGTGTCGCTTTGCATACATCACATTAGCGTACAGCGGCTTAGCAATGCTAGCGCTAGGTTGCCGACAGAGGCCTGGAACCATGTGCTTTCTTCACAGATTTCCTTATATTCGTCTTTGCAGTGTCTTTGTAGTTTATCCAAAAGCTTTGTAAGTGTTTTTTTTTTTTTACTTGTTTACTTTACCAGTCATTAAAAATACATCAGAATCCAGGCAATTAGCGATGCTAGTAAGCTATTAAAATATCACAAACAGCGACACATTGAGCACTGGTGATGACAGTAGGTCTGATGAGAATTCGGCAAAGGCACAAACTGAACCATGATGTCTATATTTAATGAGCAGTTGCAACTTTGTGTTTCTTTTATTCATGTATTTTACACAGCATGCTGAAATATTGTCTCGTTTTTGTTTATTCTCAATTATAGAAGGGTTTTCTATCTGAAGGTTCACAGCAACCATGTTAAGAAACACCTACACATACAAACACACTTCAAAATACGATGTGTCTTGGTACGTTTTGTGATCTGCAGAATCTCTTTCAGTGTTCCATGAATTTTGCAGCACAGGGGAGTTTAGGTCTTTTTGCTGCGTGAGTTATTACATCACATATATATTCCTTCAGACTGAGTTCAGCAACCTACACTGAGACAGAGAGAGAGAGAGAGAGAAAGAGAGAGAGAGAGAGAGAGAGAGTGAGTAGAAAGAAGAGAATGGACAGAACATAGAAAGGAAGAAACAGAGAGAAGAGTGTAGTGAGAGACTAGTGAGAGAAAGGAGAAAAAAAAGAAGCGCAAGATATAGATAGGGACAGGCAGAAAGAGAGGAAGAGGATAGAGAGAAAAGGAACAAGAAGAAAAGAGCACATAGAAAGGAAGAGAAGGATAAAGACAGTAAAAACGAGACAGTGAGAGAATAAGAGAGAGAGATAGTAAAGAATGTGATGTGTTTAGGCAGAGGAAGTAAAAATGAAAGCCGCTGCACTTCCATCTTCCTGACGCGTGTCAAACGACCACCGCGTAAAATATTAACCATGAGGTCATGCAAGTAAACATGAAACCTTAAATGTCACCTTAAATATGAGGGATGGTGACGCATAACCCTCCGTTTCATACTCACTGATATTAAAAGTGCTTTAAATGGCATCATGCCGGACTCCAGGAACCATTCTAAATTTAAATGCCACTTTCAAGTGTATTAATACTGCTTAAAGTGGGTTTCGAAATATTTGTGAAACCCTTAAATTTAGGGCTTTATTTTTGCATAAATATGACCTAAAACATGACATGAACCTTTGCTTTCAGCATCTGTTGTGACCTCCTTGTGCAGCAGTGACTACAAAATAAGATTTCTAGTAATTGCTTTGTCCTGCACATTTCAGGTCCACAACATTTTAAGGTCAGGACTTCGACTTGGCCATTCCATAAGGTTAACTTCGTCCATTTACCGGTGGATCCACCAGTCTGGTTAGAGTCATTGTCTTGCTCCATGCCTCACTTTCTCTTAAGATTCAGTTCACGGAGAGGCATTCTGAGATTTACCCTTAGAATTCACTGGGTTACCCATTCACCAAACATTTTTTTTTCGGTAGCTATCTGGCTTGTCGGCGTGATCCTTAATAAACTGGACTGTGATGTTCTTTTTGGAGAGGAGTAGCTTTCTCATTGCAGCCCTGCCAAGCACACCAGTATACTCCTGATGGTGAATTCATGAACATTAACTGAGGACTATTACAGCCCAAATTCTTTAAAGATGGTTTTTCCAGTCCAGTGAGCAACAGCTCTTCCAAAAACGTGTTGCGAACATCAGACATTGATGGATTCTTGTTCTGTAAATAAAACAGGGTTATCACTCATGGATATATGATATTGGAACATTTGGATCCTCAATACATGAATCACCAAGTAGATGTCTTGTGCATTTAATTGGGTTCTCTTTATCTTCTTTTAGGACTTGTATGAAACTCTGATGATGATGATGCTTATGCAAAAAATGAAGATTCAAAAGGGTTCAGAAACTTTTTTGACACTGCTGTATATGTTTCTTACAATATGTGACACACTGTCTTTTATTTATACAGACTATAGAATGTCTCACAGCTAAGAATGGCTGTAGCAGCCACTGTGAAGTCTGAATTTAGTCCAAGTTATAGCCATGCATTTAGAAGCCTATCCCCACATTTTTAAAGTTGTGGACATGCATTTTATTTTATGAAGAAGGATAATTGTAGACGTGTAACAGAAATCACATAAGCAAGTTTATTTGTTGTCATAGTTGTTCTTGTCAATTCTTTTAAGTTAATAAAGAAGCAATCTTTCAGGAGACCATCTTTTTTTTTTACATGTACCCTTAAGGTCAATTTTAACCTAGTCTAATTATTTGTCTTTATTCCCTTCAAATGATTTAAATCTTCCCCAGTGTAGTCAGTGTGTATGTGTGCATTATGGTCACAGTAAATTGGCTTTCTGTGTCTTACTGTGTTTATTTACTATATAAAACAGAAGCTCAATCCTGCCTTTTTTGTTGGATGCACTGTGATAGTTTCTGAATAAGTGTGCTTCTATGCTCAGAATGCAATTCATATCACTGTGGAAACACTTGTTATCGATTTGTTTCATCAGAGAAACAATAAAAGGCCAGTGAGGTGTGAAGTATATAGCATAGTCATTTCACCACACTTCGAGAGCTCATATTCTGCATTTTCCTTCAAATGCTTTTGTGTTCAAAACTTTATCATTTTCCTATCTATTCTTATCATCCTTTCTTTTTCAGGTCCATTTATATGCAGGGCCACACTCTAAAAACTCCTGGTCAAAATGTGAAAATAGCTGTGAAATAATACACACATTTTCTGCACATTTAGTTCAAAAACCCAGTTTGCTTAGTTTAACCAATTGAGAAATAAAATGTTCATTACATTCATTTTGCAGACACTTTTATCCAAATCGACAATATGAGAAAACATTCAAGCGTCATAAAATGTACCATAACAGGTTACAGGTTATGTTTTATTTTTCCCTCGGTGTGTTACATTCAGCAAATAAACAGCAATTGTGTGTTAAAATGTGTTCTCTGTAGAGGAGGTGTACTTAATTACAAACACTTGACACAAACTTTTGCGTATGACTGTTGGTGCGTCAATAACATTATTTACAAAGCGTGTTTCTGTTACAATGTGTAATAGAAAACTGTTGCAGGAGTGGATTGAATTCATTGCTTGGTCGTGTGTGTATTTCTGTGCGCGAGAACAAGTACAGGTTAAAACGGGCACACGGAGAAACAGCAGCAGAAGAGGAGACGTTTGCCATGATTAGCTTTGCTGTCAGTGTGTGTTGACTGAAAGCTTGAAGTACGAGTGGTCGGGTATCCGTCAGAGCCACTGTGTTATACACACACACACACACACACACACACACACACACACGCGCGCGCGCACCCATCTGCTGACAGCCAGTGCGGCAGATGCGGCTAATTTTAGCACCCAGAGCACCTTCAAACCCCTCACATACTTGACAGTGCGAAGACACAGAGACACGCGCACACACACACTTCAGCGCCGCATAAGAACAAAGACGCGCCAGGCTGCATCCGTCCCCATCATAATTAAAACTTCCTAAAACTATGACGTCATTTCCCTGAGAACGCACTTCTCTTTACTGCTCTCCTTATTATTTATATAGCCGGGAAGAGAGCAGTCATGCTGAAACCTCGCGAGGGTGAAGAAAAAGCCTTTCAAAAGGCTTTGATTCAGCGCAGGAAAACACACGGCAGGACCGGAGAACCATTTTTGTTCAACAGCTCCTACTTAACAGTTGATGTTGATCGTGGCACATTTAATTATACCACATTCTAAGAGCTCATATTGTGCAATATTCTTTTAAAAGCTCCACTAATGATGCTTTTATGTACCAAAAATAGCTATTTTTTTTTTGCACGAGACCAATGTTCATTACTGTTATGTTCGTTACCGTTCGAATTACACATTACACAAATAGGATGTGTATGTATGCATATACAATACTGTGCAAAAGTCTTAGGCACCTGTGCAAATTGTTTAAATCCTTTAGAATAAATTAGAATAAATACAAACAAACAAGAAAGCAGTAAAAAAGTATCAGGTTTTGTTTAGTTTGTAAAAAATGTAGTTGATACTGTGTGAGCTGGTGAGGAGAACACGGGTTCGGTTCCAGATTCCTCCTCAGTTCCTCCAGCCATTGTTTGGATTTGTGAAATTCCATCAGCAGCTCCTGATTCAACGTAATGAAGGACCGATTGAGTCAAACCAGGTTTCTGATGGAAACTGCAGGTAATACTAGACTTCCACAAGGAACACAATGATATACCGAACATAAAATCACTATTTACTGTATGTGTTTATTCCTTTAGTTTAAATTCGTATATTTAGTTTAAAAAAAAAACACTCACTGCTCATCTAAACAGTTTTTAAATATAATTTTGTAGGTCTTTCGTACAGTAATGTATATATTTTGAGTGGAAGTCAGTGAGGAAGCTGTTGAGTGCTAAACTGTTGTTGGCATAATAGAATGATATATGTTAATACATTTGGTTTTATGACATCACAAAATACACCAATGTGTAAATAACAAATCTTACACTGAAGAGTAACAGTTGGCCGTAGTTGCCAAGCAACACTTTAACTCAAAATTCATTTTGATTATAGTGACGTGTGTAAACAAGGGCTTCCTGATTTCCTACTTAATTAAACATGCAATTTCATAATCCTTTTTAAGGACTATAGCAAACATAAGTGTGGGAAGACATGACTGTGTAAAATACACTAGACAATAACTCTTACTTCGTACTTAAAAACACTTCTAAATTGAGCACATGTGTTGGTTACATTGAAATTTCTGCCCAAGTGCCTTTTCTAATCTTACTTGCACTCAAGTCATTTAAGGAGAAACTTAAAGATATGTAAGATGATCAGTCATTGTTGTTTGGAGAGGAAAAGTTTAAGAAAGAGAGGCGGAAAGTTGAGAAGAAGCAAAGGAACGCTATTAACTTATAACCTCCAGAAAAAAAAAAATGCTTGTCAATCAGGAAAAAACACACATTTGATTAAAACAAAGACAAAGGAGCCTTGAAGAAGGCCTATTCACTGACAAAGAATGAGTGATAATTGAATTAATGAGACAGTTTGGAGGAATGAAAACCTTCTGCAGACTTTTCACTAACCTCCGATTGTGGCTCTTTCAAGCTTTACGGAAACTGTTGCTTTTGTTATTAGGTTTCCAGTAAAAGACATTCCAACCATGATGGACTGGAGGCTCTAAAGCTGTGAATGAATATATATATATTTTTAATGAATACTTGTTTCAAAATGTGTTGCTAAATGTAGAAAGTTTTCATTGTTCTGTATTGTCCTTATTATCATGCAAATTAGTGCTGGTGTCTTGGCAAAATGGCTTGTTTTGTTGATTTCTCAAGTGTAAATAAGCACACGATTTTATTTTATTCCACAATTACTGCTTCTTTGTTGAATTAACAAAAATCATTTAATGTAGCCTGGGCAATAGTTGGATCACATGTTATATATATATATATTTAATACCCCAATATGTTAAATATGGCAAATAAACACAAACAACGACCCACCAAAGTGTAGGTGTGGTCTTTGTAGAGGATGGGAATTTATGTATGCTTAGAAAATGCAAATAACATAATTTAACCGGGGATGCCAAAACTTTTGCACACAGCTGGAGGTGCACCTTGCATGTGCAGAGTTTCAGAATATAGTACATCTTTTGCTGCACAACTTATCAGCCCCCCTGTACCCCATGTATTAGTGGAAATGGACCCCTCACCCCAACGAAAAATATCTGGACAGTGGTCCAGTGAGCCATGAGGTGTTTCTAATAAAGTGGTCAGTAATTTGTATATTTTATGTGGTGTTTCTGTAATTTTGCACAACCCCTTGCTATAGGGTCAGCCCTCATATTTGTGGACAGATAAGACGAGCCACAGAAAAGTGTAGTGCATCAGAGGAAACTGCCTTCAAGACATTTCTCTCTACCACTGAAGCAGACTTTGTGTCTACAGGCTGGCTTCAGCTGCTCTAGTGGTTATCAGGTTTACAGGCATTTCATAATATGGTTCAGTAATAGTTGGCAGCTGCTTCAGAATTAAATTACAGTAAAAGATTTGTTTAAAAAAGGGAGTGTATGAATTACACCATACTGAATAGATTTGTATAAAAAGTATGAGAGAGCAGGTAAGCATTTTTTTTTCACAGGGTATACCATATCAAGGGGCTTGAAACACAATTATGAGACTCAAAAGAAAATAAATGTTACTGAGATTTGCTTTTATTTGAAAGTTTATTTATGTGGAGTTATTTTGCTGTGTTTCCAGTTTCTGCCACCAGATGGCAATATTGACCTTTAAAAATTCGGCTTGTGTAAAACTCTTGCAGGTTTTGAACCACATTTTCATGTCTTTTCTCTAAACTTACATTTCCAAAATAAAATGTTCTCTTTGTTATTTCACCCTTTGTATTTTAAGCCATTTTATTTAGCTAACTGTCATATGAGCTACGATTTGACCAGCCCCAAGATATTCCACAGATTTTTCATTAATTTATTTACTCTTCAATAAATTCATAAGCAGCCTGTGCGGAACATCAGATTATGCTGCTTGTTAGTGTTAGTGTTTACCTGCTCTCATGTGCCTGATTTTATATTTAGAATGCGTGCAGTGAGTCAAATCAGACGTGTTAGATTGGAAACAACAGACAAATGTGCCGAAACTGCAGTGATTTCTGGTTTGTTAGAGCAGTTCTACCATTTTCATCCAGAAGATGGCAGTATAATCTCTCGCTCCCTCTCTAAAATTCCTCTAAAACACACCTAACTCACACTTGCCATTGTATGGACAGCAACTGGCCCATGCATCCATCCATCCATTATCTACCCCTTTGTCCCGCACTCGGGGTCGGGGGGGTGATGGATCCTGTCCCAGCTGCTATGGGCGAAGGCGGGGTACACCCTGGACAATCGCCAGCACGTCGCAGGGCCACATACAGAGACAGACAACCATTCACGCTCACAGTCACACCTAGGGGCAATTTAGTGTGCTCAATCCACCTATCCCCAATGCACGCATGTTGTTGGTGGTGGGAGGAAACCCACTCAGTCACAGGGAGAACATGCAAACTCCACACAGAAAGACCCTGCGCCCAACCCGGGAGTCAAACCCAGGACCTTCTAGTTCTAACCCCTGCGCCACCGTGCCGCCCCACAGTGACTGACCATTTATTCATTTTTTTTTGACCTGTACAGAGGGTGTATCACACACACACCAGAGCACACATGATGAGGTGGGATAATATGGATAAAATACAGATGAAATGACTGGTCATTCTGTAAGGTTTGTGTGTGTGTGTGTGTGTGTGTGTGTGTGTGTGTGTGTGTGTGTGTGTGCGTACGTTATTACATCCAAAAAGTCCCTACAGACTCACACTCACGCACACACACACACACGTCTCTCAGTCAGACAGAGAGAGAGATCATGTTTTTCTTTTCCAGTCATCTTACGTTCTGCACTCTGGATCGAATATAGTTTTTCTGCTACAATGTGTTCATACGCACCTCTGTAGAGAAAGCATCATTTTTAACACACATCACAGGGTCTATTAGACATATGTTCTTGCTTCCTTCACCATTTGGATAACGATATTTGATAAAACACCCGTCTGGAGACAAACACTAATGAGTGTTTTCACTGATTTATTCAAAAGACTAATCCATTGGAATGTTCCATTCGATTATTCCATAGTATTGCATCAGAACCTGCCATGTCATGTCTGCTCGCTTCTGTGTCCGTACTAACTAAACAAGTTAATAATAAATAACTGTGTAATGAATAAGTAAAATAGTAAATAAACATCCTGGCTTACAGAGACGAGAGTAAAATTTTAACACTCTTTTCACTCTCGCTCATCACACTGTTGACACTGTTTTTAAGAAAAACAAATTAGCTTTGGTGGTTCTAGCCTGTAAGTTCTGAATGACTTGAGTGACATCAAATGAGGAAGAAAAACAGGGAAAGAAAGAAAGACAGAAAGAAAGAAAGCGAGAAGAAGCAGAGGGCTGAAATTTTTCAGGCCGTGGCTGCACACTTTTGTAGTTTAAGGCTAAAAATGTAAGAACAGCAACCGTTCAGCAGAAACAATAAAGTGTGTCAGTGGGGACTATCAAGGTAACAAACAAACGAACAAATAAAGCAGGAGGAGGAGGAGTAAGGATCCAAAAATATAGCTGCTGCAGTTAAACGAGGCCTGAAGCGTCACCAGGTCTGGTGGCCGGAGGAGGAAATCAGTGGGAGTTTCCTGGAGCTGCAGTGTGACGCTTTAAAGGCTTTCAGAAAATCGAAAGTTAACGTTGATTTACAATATTGTAACAAAATAACAGTGAGACACTCTAACATTACTTTTATTATTAATTCTTCTTCTTCTTCTTCTTCTTCTTCTTCTTCTTCTTCTTCTTCTTCTTCTTCTTATTATTATTATTATTATTATTATTATTAATATTAAAAAGTAGTATTAGTAGTTGATGCATTAGATGTAAAATAAGTGGTATATTAAGTAGCATATCTACAGCTATTAAAAGCCACCAGTGACTGAGGACTGTTTGTACTTTGTGCCATGTGTTTCCCACCTCGTTATGCTCGTTTGGAGGGGGTCCAGCCCGCTGTGCTCTGAGCATGCTCAGTGTGTGATTTAAACCCTGGTGTGTGTTTTGTGCTGTGCCTAGACGGGAGAATCAGCATTCTATTCAGAATAGAAATCATGATGAGGAGGAGTGGAGGGGGAAGAGGAGGGGAATGAAGACACACACACACACACACACACACACACACAAATGTGTGATAGAGTAGATAACTTTTGACTTATTCCCATTTTAGGTGGGAATAAGTCATTCACACAACATATATGTAGACATACACACACACACACACACACACACACACACACATACACTGAAACACACACAGTGTAGATTTGCAGTGTAGGTGAATATAATAACAATTCAGGTGGGGCTAGTAACAAGTTTCACAGAACAGTAGGATCATCTCTCTCATCAACGTTAGATATTAGGACAGATCCGGGGAAAGTTAATCTGGTTTTTTTAGCATGTCTTCCTCTATTTAATAAGACTGTGAGAGGACCAGACCTACGCAAACGTCTACCCTACGCAAACGTCTACCCTAAAAAACCTACTTTGTGGTCCCTTTATGCCGTTGGACATTGACATCGGGCATAATTTCACCAGATTAACTCTCTCATCCTGCACATTTTCTGTAATTTCACCGGATTACAAAGGGATCATTGCATGCAGCTATGCATTACCACCACCAGGCCATAATCTCGTCATTAGAGAATGATATATATGCTCTTCTATGAGATATATTCTCATATTTTAAAGCCCAGTCTACTTAAAGTCATTTCAGTATCATATCTTTATTCCCCACCAACTCAAGATGAGTTGGAACCTCTCTTGGAACTTTTTTTTAAATGTAGTCATTATAAAAAACATGTTAAAGTGAACCACGTACTGTTGTTACTTCTCTATACTACTCGGAATGTATCTTTGTAGTTGAGATACAACCGGTTGCACCTCATTGTTGCATACACTAAAATCCAGTATTCTCCTTCTCGCAAACGATAAAAGCTGCAAAAAAGCATTTTTCACACTTTATGAACATTTGAAGTTCACACATTCCAACATTTTTATTCATATGACTGATACAAGCTAAAAGCTCCGAAAATATCAGTGTTTTTCATCATTATGTACAATACAAAGTTTGACATTTTCCATCATTTTGCTTCTTCAGAAACAACATTTCTAGCATTTCTATCTTTATGAGCAATAAATATTAATGTTTTCCTCTTCATGTACAATACAAGGTCAGACATTTCTAGCCTTTGCATCTTTATGAACAGCATTTCTAGCATTTCTGTCTTAATGACCAGTAAAAGCTCAAAATGCTCCAACACTTTCCATTTTCATGAAGCTCAAAGCATCGGGTCATTTTCATGTCTTCTTTAACAGTTGAAGCTCCAGTTTTTCTATCTTCATGAACATTGGTAGCGCAAAGAAATAGCATATTCTTGAACAACAGAAACATGTGTTTGGGTCCTCCTGCAGCAAAGCAGAGGAAACACTAAAGGATTCATGAAACAGTCGTTCAGATTCTGAGCTTCAAAGCTTGACTCCATGGAAACTTGTTGTGCTGTTAAAAGTAATAAAGTCTGTATGGTTTATATCTTCACTCGGAGAGCTGTGTGAAATCCCCAGCAGACATGTTTCTGGCTATGAAGAGTCTGTCTTGGATGCTTACAGTCAGTTATTAGGAAATTTCTAAACATGCTCACATGCAGCTGAGCGAAAGGTGCGGTTACTTTATTTTTCAAGTTCAGTCTGGAACACAGAAGCAATAACAGAAAAACAGTGTCATAAAAATTTGTCTCTCCCTCCTCAGTATGGAATAAAGTAAAGGTCAAAAGTATTAAAAAGTTAAGATCATTGCAGAATGACAGAAAATGTACTGCACTCTTACTCGAGGCAAATTTATGGGAAATGCCCGAAAAGTTGGAAAAGTTTTTTTCAGAAGGAAAGAAGATGTTGATACACAATTGAAGTGTTGATACATAATTGAAGTGATTGGTATATATGTATATATATATATATATATATATATCAGAATCAGAAATCATTTAAAGAATTGCGTTAAAATGAACTACCTACTTCTCTACAGTACTCGAAATGTATCGTAGCAATGGAGATACAACCAGTAGCACATTATTGTTGCATACACAAAATCCAGTATTTTCCTTCTTGCGAACAGTACAAGCTTAAAAAAAGCATTTTTTCACTTTCATGTGTGTCTGTGCTATGACTGCACAGACACACAGACACACAAAGACAAAAGCAGTATGAAATATAGTATACAGGTCAAACTAGGTCAAAATAAAACTCTCCAGAGATACTCTTAGTACCAAATGCTTAATACCAATTACTCTACATTTTATACTAAAAATGCTGTGGTTAGTTAGAGAGGTGGATATAAATACCATAGATAAATAAATAAAATTACTGCAGAAGTAGTTTAAAAGTTACAAAAATAGTGGTTCTCTATACTGTTTGTCTTTGCATGTTATAGTGACATAAGCAGTAATATTGTGTATAAACAAGAAAAATATGTGAAAGCTCTTGGTTGTCTAAGGTTTATCAGTCTATTGCAGCAGATATGCAGTCCGTGACATTAACATGGAGCTTAGGTGATAATACAGAGGGTGAATGGGGTCCATTGCATCTTGGAGATGCGTATTGATCCAGTCAGTTTTGCAGGTGGTCATGGTCATGGGTACATTAGACCGCATAACACCTGTCACGTTAATGCTAAAGACAGCCTAATCGACTGTTTGAGCACAGCAGACGACTGCAGCTGTGAAGCTTCTCTCTTCGTCTGCTTTGTTCAAAAATTGTGTTAGCAGTCCATCAAGTCTAAACATTTGTGAACATCTTGTAGATGAACACAAAGAAGGACTTTTGTTGTTTGACATCAAACACAGCCAAACCCTTGGACACACCAGGTGGAATGAACAATACTTCTCACATCACTCGAGATGAATGTTAGTACCAAACAGAACCGAGTCAAACCCATTTGTTTTATACTAAAACCACTTTACTGCCAGTTACTGTGTGAATAACACAGTATGTTTACAAGACCTTTAGACCTGCAGTGTGTTTTATTTGAGTAAAATGTCTTTTTATGTTTTTTGGGGGTTTGTCCCTGTGCACATTGTACTTTCAGAACTGTGATATTTCACAGTGGCCCCTCAAAACTCGCTGGAACGTGTCGTCCTATCAAAACAATCGATCGTTCTCGTCCATCCCCTCATCAATAAGCCTTCTGTCGCCCCGTTGCTGTGACAATGACGGCAGTGTCAGGCCTGACGGTGCGAAGCGACTGTAGCCATCGTTGTCCAGTCACAGCTCGCAAACCCTCTCCTTCGCTGAGCGACCTTTGCAGAAATCCGCCGAATCCAATCTGCATGCAAATAACAGTGAGCCTTTTGGTGACATTTTTACGGTTATCGCTCCATCCTGCTGCCCTGAATGTGCTGAGGCCACAATTCTACTAGAGAAAGAGAGAGAGAGAGAGAGAAAGGTAGAGAGAGAGGGAGAGAGAGAGAGAGAGAGAGAGAGCGAGAGAGAGAGACTGGTCACCACTTGTTTATGTCCAGGCCTACTAAATAACACTGCTCATTTTCCTCTTGGCAGAGCACAATATAAAAACAGCAAAAAAGGCAGATGAAAAAGGAGGAGTAATAATTGCTTTAGTCTGAGAGAGGACAGCTAAATATGCTTGATTGGATCCCTAAGCTTCAACGACTGGTGATGAAATATGACAGGCTCAAGCAATGAAGTGGTGGAGGGATAGTTAGTGTCTCTCTCATTTCATCATTCTTTTTGTTTTAATTCCAACAATCGCTCTATGTACTGCCGTAAAGGGTTCTTTGACATGTAACAATAGTGGAACCCTTTTAGTGTTATATAGAACTGTTTCTGCATCATTGAGAACAACTGTTTGACTGCATAGAATCCTTCTCAAATGGTTACGCATCAGTAAAGCATAAACTGTTGTGTGTGTATCTATTTAAAATGATTCCAAAAACCACTGTTTATGTGTCTTTGGGGAAAAAAAAAAATACATAAACTGTGCATAGAACCACATAAACTCTCAGATGGTTTGGGTGAATATGTTTCAACTGTTAGCATTTCTAAAGAACTGGTTAAGAACCCTATTTATAAGAGTGTACTATGCCTCACTCTCGCAGCTCTTTAGAGCCTATAGACAGTCTCTAAAAAGCAATGATTTATACAAAATGACAAGATTATGAAAATAAATTATGAATTTAAAATTCGGACGCAAACAAGTGTTCTGAATAGCGTGAAAAGGTCTGTTGTTTTGGTTTGCCATTCCTCCATGTGGCTGGAGTTTCTGGAATATCTGTGCGTGATCTGATAAGGGTAAATTATTAGTCCTCTATTTTAATTTTAAGCGTACTAGCGTGGGAGACGGTGCTGTGTTTATGAGTGTCTGCCAATTTAAATGTAAATGTAGAATGTGCTCCTGGAATGTCATTAGTTAATTTGACTTGTTAGAACATTGCCTGGTGGGAATGACGGTGTTTGGTAGAGAATGACGGTGTTTGGTAGAAAACAATGGTGTTTGGTGGAGGGTGATGGTGTTTATTGAAGAGTGATTGTATTTGCCAGAGAATGATGATGTATGGTGGAGAATTATGACATTTGGTAGAGAATGATGATGTTTGGAATAGAGTGCTGGTGCTTGGTGGAGGATGATGGTGTTTATTGGAGAATGATGGTGTTTGATGGAGAATGACTGTGTTTCGTGAAGAATGACCGTGTTTGGTGAATAATGATGGTGTTTGGTGGAGAATTACTGTGTTTGGTGAAGAATGATGGAGTTTGGTGAAGAATGATCATGTTTGATGGAGAATGATGGTATTTGATAGAGAATGATGATGTTTGGTGGAGGATGTTATTTGTGTGTGACATTTCTGGTGTTGGAGAATGTTTTTTGTTTGTAATATTTGTGGATGTTGGAGAGTATTGTAGTTTGTGTGTGATATTGTTTTGTAGTTTGTGGGTGCTGAAGAATGATAGTGTTTGGTGGTTAATGCTGGCTCACTGTGTATTGAACATAATTCTCCATACATTCATCGGCATTTCTGCAGTGACGCGCACTTCATCACTTTTATCGTGAATGTTGTGCATGTGCAAATGCTGATGAATTTACCAGACTTGCCCTCAATTCACCACGGGCATTAAAAAAAACAGGCCTCATTTTGTGGAAACAACCCAAAGCACATTTCTCCTTGCTGGTTCAATAAGCACCTAATCATTTGCAGGGATATTAGTCTGTGGGCCTGTTTGAGGCAGTGGATGCTTCTGATGCTGAGAGGAAATAGCCTGAGAAAAAATGTCCTCAACAAACCCTAAATACTCGCCTTATTTATTTATTATTTATTTACTTACTGTCTTGTTATTTATTCTGGTGGAAGACTTATTGGTTTTGCTGCTTTTAGGGAGATTGTAATTATGCTGTTTTTTATGATTTGATGCAAACTCAACCAATAATTCTGCTAATAAATTTTAAATTGACCGTGTTATATTTACACACGAATCCAATCTTGTTTGCCTCTGAGTCAATTTTTCCTCTGAACATCCGAAACATGTTAAAGAATGTTCCGAATGTTTCCACCTTTGTGCTAAAATGATAAATTATGAAGAATGAATTAGGCGTTGTTTTATCAGACTGAAAGCTAATGCTGACTGACTGTGTTTCTCTTTTTTTTCTTGGTCTTTCAGTTCTTCTCCTCCCTGAGATGTAAACTGCAGAATGAACTTTTGGAGAAGGTAAGATTGAGTGTTTGTTATTTGTTTGTGGGTGGGGAGAGAGAGAGAGAGAGAGAGAGAGCGAGAGAGAGAGAGAGAGAGAGAGAGAGCGAGAGAAAGAGAGAGAGAGAGAGAGAGAGAGAGAGAGAGAGAGAGAGAGAGAGAGTGTGTATGTATGTGTGTTATTTTCTTTGTGAATTGCTGCCTCTCGCTTTGCTGAGTTTTGACCTCTGAACCCAAACCCCAGGACTCCATTTCCCAGAATACTTGGCCTATGTTCAAAATGAACTTTCAACTCTCTATAGCAAGAGAAAAAGGGAGAGAGATGTGGTTGAGAGAGAGAAAGAGAGGAGGAAAGGCTGGGAAAGTGGAGATGAAAGAGTGATAGAGGTAGAGAAATGGAGAGCAAGAGATGGAAGAGAACGAGTGAGAG
This sequence comes from Bryconaethiops microstoma, assembly GCA_037577275.1. NCBI lineage: Eukaryota > Metazoa > Chordata > Actinopteri > Characiformes > Alestidae > Bryconaethiops > Bryconaethiops microstoma. The sequence goes on along the minus strand of JBBJLS010000082.1, from coordinate 1,155,832 downwards.
ATGAAGAGAATTCAGAACAGTGATAAAGAAAGAGACAGAGTAAATAAGAAAGAGAGAGAAAGAAACAGAGAGAGAAATAAGGAGAGGTAAAGGGAGGCATTTAGAGAGAATGTAAAAGGGAGAGAATCATACAGAGTGTGAAAGAGACAGAATGAAGGTGAAGAGTGAGAGGAAGAACGGAGGGAGAGAAAAAGAAACAAGAGTGAGAGTGAATAAGAAGGAGTCAGTAGAGAGAGAGGGAAAGAGAGAGGTAGAGAGGGATTGAAAGGGAAGAAGAGAGAGAGAGACGGTGAAAGAGAAGGAAGGATAGGGATGAGGGAAAGAAAAGAAGCAATGTGAGGCAATGACTGAGATAAAGGAATAAGTAACACACTGACGCAGAAGGAATAAGATATGGAGAGAAGGTAGAGAGAATAAGAAGGAGAGACGGGGAGAGATGGAAAGAGAGGCAGAGAGAGAGGAGAAAGGGGAGGGAAAGGTAAGAGGTGAGAGAGAGTGAAAGAAAGTGAATGTGGTGGTAAGAGAGTGAGTGTGTGTGGAGGAGGGTCGGAGAGAGGGAACGGTGAAGAAGAGAAAGAGGTGGGGAGGGGTTGGCGACTCAAAAGACGTGAGATAGTGGCAGGGTTTTTATGAAAGTGCTGTGGCGGATATGAGAATATTTCAGAGATTTGAGCATTTCCAATGCGAATGATATTAACCCAAATCACTTTCAATTATTTTCTGTATGAAAATACTGTCATTTCATTCTCTGGTGTACGTTCTCCCTCTGCCTATATGAAAGGTTCCTAAAAGGGATGGATATTACCTGACAAAATAAATGTGACAACTATAATTCAGCACTAGCTTGCATATCGCAATGGAGGTGCACTGTTCTCAGAGCCAATTTGACTAGATATTAATTTTATTCTGTATTGCATATCTACCAATACTGTCGTCATTTCAACAGCTGCATTCAATATTACACATCCATCAGTGTACTTTAATAGAAAAAAAAAAAAAAAAAAAAAATATATATATATATATATATACACAAAAAGAGAGAGAGAGAGAGCAAAAGAGAGAGAGAGAGAGAGAGAGAGAGTAATGATTCAGAATGAATAACTCACGGCTGAATGCTGCAGTTTGGTGGAGAATGATGGTGTTACGTAGATAGTGATCATATTTGGTGGAGTGTGATGATGTCTGGTCCAGTGCGATAGTGTTTGGTGGAGAATGATGGTGTTTGGTGGAGTATAATAGTGTTGGAGAATGATGTTTAGTGGAAAATGATGGTGGTTTTGATGAATGATGGTGTTTTTTGAAGCATAATGGTGCTGTAAAATGATGATGTTTGGTGAGGATTGTTAGTGTTTGGTGAAGAATGATGGTGTTTGATGGAGAATGATGGTGAGTGGTGGAGAATGATTGTGTTTGGTGGAGATCTGTGGTGTTTGGTGATGAATCAATGTATTTGGTGGAGAAAGATGGTGTTTTTGGAGAATGATGGTGTTTAGTGTCGAATTATAATGTTTGGTGAAGAATGAGGGTATTTGGTGGAGAATGATGCTTCTTGTTGAGCAATGACGGTGTTTGATTGAGAATTTTGGCTTTTGGTGGAGGATGATGATGTTTGATGGAGAATGATGGTGTTTGATGGAGAATGATGGTGTTTGAGAATTTTGACGTTTGGTGGAGGATGATGATGTTTAATGGATAATGATGGTTTGGTGAAGAATGAGGGTGTTTGGTAGAGAATTTTGGTGTTCGGTGGAGGATGATGGTGTTTGATGGAGAATGATGGTGTTCAGGGAAAAACTGTGACTTTATTTACAAACATAAAACACAGAGAAATGTCACAAACAGACACAGCCTAGAGGTTACGGGTAATCCAGAGTGGTGTTTGGGTTGACCCACAGCTACAAAGACACAGACATGGGTATAAATACACACCAGGGAAGTGAGAACCCCTGGCAGGAGAGGAGTGACTGAAAATCAAAATAAACAGAATGAATGTGTACACATAAAGTGGGCATCAGAGGAGAGAGTGAAACAGAATTGGGAATGACAGACGGGCAAAAAAAATGAAACAGTTATAATTCGTTACAAAAATAAACACTATGAATTCACTGGACACTGCTTCCGATCCGTTTCTTGCCACTGTAACACACAACACCTCGTGGTTCTTTTTGCTTTTACAAACACAGATCTCTGACACCTGCACTGCTGCTTGCTCCTAAAAACAGAATCTGTGAAGCTCAGTACCTTGTGGAAAGGTAAACGGGCCCATTTAGTGTCCTTGCCAGCCAGCTTTTTGTAGGTGTTTTAATAATCAAACTTCCTACACCTGAACCTGTGCTGAAAAGCTGCCGCCAGCAGCTGAATCATGGCTGATTGAAGATTAGGAAGCAGAGAGGGCACGTCTTCAAAAGAGGAGAGCAGGAAAGGAGGAAAATAGACAGAAAATGGACAGAACAGCGAGGTGCAACATTCAGACATGGGATTGGGGGTGGGGGGGGGGGGGGGCAGGTGGCATGCTTGAATACTAGCTGTCAGAGTGCAAAGAAAGAGTGAAAAAAGAAAGAGCAAGAATAATATAATATCCCACCATTTCCTTTTTAAAGGAAATATGTCAAGACACTATTTCCCTTGATACACACAGGAAAAGTGTCAGCATTTTCTGTGTGTGTGTATGTGTGTGGACATTAAGGCCTTTAGTCTACAAGTCAACTGTTCACGGCACAAAGTGAATATTGGATTGTCACTGTCAGATCAAAACCTACTATCTGCATTTTTGTCCTTTTTTTAAACTTTTTTTTACATAATTATGTCCAAATCTGGTAATTAATGGGTCAAGAGAAAGAAAGCAAAATTTATCTCCATTATACCCTACTACCTGAGGTATCCTTCCTATTTCCCATTTTCCACCTGAGTGCCTGGAGTGTTCCCAGGGAAAATGAATGAATGAATGAATCAATCAATCAATCAATTAGTCGTTTAATGAATTATTTTTTAAAAGAATGCTGTTGGAACAATGCCTTGTATCTCTAAAAAAGTAACTTCATAGGATGTCGCTGTCACGTATCCCCTTATCTCCAGAATGAGGGCAGGCGCATAGGCAGACTTCCATTTTCTCTTTTTATTGAAAATAACAAAACAAACAGGCACGAGTGCCTAACAGAACTCAAAACAAGAACCTGAAAGAGATAGGAGAACAAAACCAAGCTATCATGATGGTGGACCGACACTAAGGTCCACACCAAGCAACAGTAAATACTAAACACAGAACTCAAATAACCAATCAACATAAACTTCTCATTCTCTGAGCACACCGGTCAGCTGAAACACATTATGTAAACAAATATAAGACCGGTGTGGTCAGCCATCATAATAAAAGTCCCAAAAACAAAACAAAGATCTGAAAAGGATGGCCTCTAGAGGCCTCCAACCATCACAGTTGCAAAAACTTCTACAACCTTCGATGTTATTTAATTTAAGATGGTTTCATTTCATGTCATTTAGGACCTTTAAAACACAGTGGAAACATCAGTTGATAGTTTTAAAAAAACACAAACAACACAAGTGTAAGCAAGACAGGACTACACCAGAGTGCAAAACACAAGAGCACCAATATTGCAGGCAAGACAACTTGCAAAAACAAAAGCAGTAAAAGTACTCATGCAAATGAATACAGTATTATTAGAGATATTGTCATAATATCCTGCCATTAAAGCATTTTTTAAATGAACTAAACTGGATGAGAGAGATGGAGAGAAAGATAAAAAAGGAGAGAGTTAGTATGTGTGTGTTTGGTTTTCTCCAACGCCCTCTGGACATCCTAATTGAACTGATTTACTGTTATAGCCTTGGGTGTAACCATGAAAGAGAGAGATTAATTAACAAATTATCTTAATCTCTCTCTCTCTCTCTCTCTCTCTCTCTCTCTCTCTCTTTCTCTCTCTTTCTCCTGATCTCCTCACTTGCAATCTTTCACCTCTTGTTTTTTTCTTTTTTTCTGTTCTTCTCTTCATTCTCTTCATCTGACCTCACCCAACTCCCTCTCACTCTCTCATCATTTCCTCACTCGCTATGTTCCCCCTCTCTTTGTCCATCTTGCTCTTTTTTCTTTTTCTTTCTTTGTCGTTTAATTTTTCTTCTCCCACCTCTCTCTCTATATTTTTCCATCACTTATTTTCTTTCTTTCTCTTCGTCTCTTCATTCTCTTCCTCTCGCCAAACCCAAATTTCTCTCTCTCTCTCTCTCTCTCTCTCTCTCGCTCTCTCTCTCTCTCTCTCTCTCTCTCTCTCTCTGTCTCTGTCTCTGTCTCTCATCCTGCAAATACATGATCAGCCCTCGTTGCTGTTGCAGAGAGTTATGGTAGGCTGGTCACAGATATTTGTTGAGCTGTGGTAAAGCAGTAAAGTGGATTTAGGGTTGTGGACGTCAGGTGCTGAGCAGAACCTTATTGATCTTCTCACCTCAGCTAGTTTCTCCAACAACCTAGCTTAAATTGGTGGTTCAGACAGAAATCAAATGTACACAATTTCCCCCCTTTACCCTAAATGCAGTCGACCAGCTGAAACATGCTTCTTTCCTTAGTTTTTGCACTGGAGCTTCGAGGCTAATGTAGGTTTCACGCAACGGAAGTTCATACTCAACCTGTTAAGTGCATGCCTTAATCATCACACACCCTCCTCCAACCACATGAAGGTGTTCAGTAATGACTAATAGACTTGCATATGTGGTTTTTGACACTGTATGACTATGATTTTCCGTAAAAATGTTCTGAAGTATTCAGCCAAGTTCAAGCCAGAATTGTTTTTTTCTAACAATGTAAACAGGTTAGGTTTTTACATTCATGGCAAAAATTATGGGAATTTTTTATAAATTAGATTTTTTTTACTCAATTCGCATCACATCACAACTCATCAGACCACACATCAGACTCCGCTCCCGAGCAGGCCTCAGTTGCTAGGCCCCTTAGCAGGCTCCTTTGGAGGAGTGGGGAGGGCTGGCGTGTTTGCCAGCAGAGCCCCGTCGCAGACCCAAGAATATCCCCAAGATATTTTTTGGGGCTCCACCTCGGAGGGAGGCTCGGACTGAAGGGGACCTGGAAGTATGGTAGGGGCTCTCCGAGGGGAGCCCAGCCCCGGAGGTATCGGAGGGGCTTTCTGTTTTTCTGCTTCCACCCCTCCTCCACCATTGTGTTGGCCTGCAGGTCCTGTTGGGCACCCTGGAGTGGCACCATCGGGGGGGGGGGGGGGGGCTGGGGGGTTTTGTCACATCCACAGTCAGTGAACATTGTTTGGTTCAGTTAAAGGACTTTTAAGTTGAAACACTGTCTTTATGTTCACAACAGCTGTTTTTGTGTTTTAGCTAATTCAGTATGGAGAGTGTCCTTGATTAGTCTTAGTATTTAAGTTCCACTGTTTCACAGTTCTTTGTCAGTCCACCATCACCCTTACCCTGCGTTGTGTTCGTTCTGGTTCATTCCTGGTTTTGAGCTCTGGCCCTCGTGCCTTCTTTGTTTGTATTCAGAAATAAAAAGAAGAGCATTTGAAAAAAAATGGAAGTCTGCAACTGCGCCTCCTTTCCGAACGGGCACTGCCCAGTCGTGACAACACAACAGTCTCGCTTTTTGTGTATTGGATCGTGTTGCAACAAAGGTGATTCCTTGACTTTCTTTTTTCTTTTTTCCCGTTTCTCCTTCTCTCTGCCAGCGGCTGCTCTCTGTCTTGACTGTTTGCATTAGTCATAATTCAGAAGCCAAGGCCCATTAATCAACTCTTTCACTCTCCTCTCTCAGCTTTCACTATCACAATCAGTTCTATTCATCATAACCAGCCACATGTACGCTGATCCGTACCGTACCTGCGCTCATTCTCCTATCACCTTAAAGACTCTTAAATACCCCCTGAAGGAATTAAAGTGATAGTTTGCCCCCCCTCCCCTGTCAAGATGAAGTGAAAATGTTTTGGTCTAAAAGGAATAAATACAAATAACATTATACTTTATGTAGTGATTTTATATTTAGTATATCAGTGTGTTCTTGTGGAAGTCCAGTATTACTTGTACTTGCAGAAACCTGGTTTGACTCAGTCAGTCCTTCATTAAATTAAATCAGGAGCTGCTGATGGAGTTTCACAAATCCAAAC
>JBBJLS010000082.1:1088287-1101899 GCA_037577275.1 Bryconaethiops microstoma | reverse complement strand
TTCTCTCTCTCTCTGCCCCCCCCCACTCTCACGGTTTGTCTTTCTGTCTTTCTTCCTCTCTCTTCCTCTCTCTCCTATCCTCTCCTTTCTCCCTTATCTGTCTTTATCTGTCCCCCCTTTGTCTGTGTACTTATATTTCTCTCTCTTTCACTCATTTCTTTTTTCTCTGTGTCTGTCTGTCTGTCTGTCTCTCTTTATCCATCTCTGTCTTTCTCTCTCTCTCTCTCTCTCTCTCTCTCTCTCTGAAAGCCAGCGGCGGTGTTGTTGGAGTTCAGCCATGACAGCCGTAGTTGTGGCGACATGCCGGCTGTTTCCACACGATGCGGCTTATGCAAAATTAATGATGGGAACGTCTCCAAAAGGATGTGTTTGCAACACAGAGAGAGAGAGAGAGAGAGAGAGAGAGATAGTGGGAGAAGTATATTTAATTAACTGAATCAAAACATGTAGAGGGATGCTCAAGGTACACAGCGCTGCCGATCGCTATGCCAACCACATTTTGTTTATATTTACATCATAAGCGCCCTGGTTACCACAGTTTGGGGCGAAATGGGGCAGGCTGTGTGTTGATTTTGTGTGTGTGTGTGTGTGTGTGCACGTGTATGTGCGTATATATGTGTGTATGTTTGTGTGTGCATGGGTGTGTGTGTATGTGTGCATGTGTGCATGTCTGTGTGTATGTGTGTGTGTGAATGTGTATGTGCATGTGCATGTGTGTGTATGTGTATGTTTGTGCGTGTATGTGTGTGTGAATGTGTTTGTGAATGTCTGTGTGTGTGTGCGCGCGTATGTGTGTTACATGAAAGGTTGTGTATAACACTGAAACAAATGTGTTGAATATAGTTTTTTAATATATACTGAAGTTCATATCTTAGAATATCGATGTAACTTTTAGATCACAGTGTATTTGTTGAGTTTAACATATTGGATTTATATAACATTTGTTTATTTATTTGTGTCATGTTTTGGCTGTGCTCGTCCAGGCAGGAGGCGCACACCCAGACTTCCATCTCCCAGAACTTTATTTATATTCTCAAAAAAACAAAAGAAGGCACATTGGCCCAAAGCTCAAAACAGAGAAAACCAGGACGAACACAAAACCATGGGGTTGGATAAGGGTCGACAGACAACTAAAACTGAGACACAGCGGAACTTAAATACGAAACCAAACAAGGACTACACTTAACCAAAGTACAAAACGGGTGTTGGGAACATACAGAGTCAATAACGTCAGTCTATTAAACATAAAAGTCCCTTAAATAAATTAAACATCAGTGGCCTCTAGCGGCGGCTGACTGGGGATGTCACAATTTGACAGGTTGCTTATTTGATTATATGTTTTAATTACTGCTTATGTGTCTGTAATAGACATTTTACTGTATTTTTCTACTCTGTGGAAAATGCAACACATGAATTCCTGTCAGTGGTCCTTTCACTTTTTCAGGGAACTTTGAGGACATAGTGAAAGCATTTACTGCTATCTCATATATACTGTCATGCCAGTATATTCAATTTGATTCACATGTGAAATCGAACTATTGTGAAACATAATTTGAAATGAAATTAAACAAAACCAAATGATTCTGGGCATTTTAAAATGTTGAATTTCATCACAATTTGATTCAATTATGATTTGTTAAGAAACAATTCAGCACATCTCGAAATCATTCAATAATAAATATCATATCGAATAAACCGTTTAATATGACACCTAAATCATTCTCTAAAGAATCAGAAGCTGATCAGTCCATGGTGAAATGTCATTTATCTAATTCCTAAAGAATTCAAATCAAACTAAACCTGGTTTACACTGAATTATTGCATTTAGTTTAATTTTGATGCTTCCAAAAATGATTCAGTGTCTCATGAAATCGGATTTCTTAATGAACCCTGTTCAGATTGAACTGCGTAGTTCTGATTTAAGATTTCAGGATGTACTGAATTGTTGCCTAACAAATTACAAATGAATCAAATCCTGATGAAATTCAATTAATTTTAAAGTTCACTGAGTACGATTCAGTGTGTCGTGAAATCTAGTGAATCACTTCTTGAAGAATAATTACATGATTTAATCTTATGGTGCTGAAAACTTTTTTTGAGGTTTTGAATCATTTTGACCAAGTTGAATTGTTGCGAGGTTGTAAAATGTTTATGGTGGGGTGTGTGTATGTGTGTTTGTGTGTGTGTAATACTTTTCGGGAATTGCTGTGTTCCAGAGGACCAGCTGCCCCCTGGTTTCCCCACCATAGACATGGGTCCCCAGCTGAAGGTAGTAGAGAGAACTCGTACGGCCACCATGCTGTGTGCAGCCAGCGGGAACCCGGACCCGGACATCTCCTGGTTCAAAGACTTCCTCCCTGTCAACACCAGCAACAACAATGGACGAATCAAACAACTCCGTTCAGGTACAGTGGACAACCCTTGTACAAGCCCTTCGACTAAAAAACAGAACCAGAGATTTCCTTTTCCTTTCACTCCTCCCTCTGTCTTTCTTTCTATTTTGATCATTGTTTTGATAGCTCCTCTTTCTCATGTGGCTTTTTTCAGTTCTATGTAGGTTCTGCCATTGTCTTCTTCTCAGCTTCTTCTTCATTTAAGTGTGCTTGGTTGTATGAGTGTGTGTGTATGTGTGTGTGTGTGTGTGTGTGTGTGTGTGTGTCGCTGCTTTCTGATCTCATGACCCCTCTCAGGTGTCTTTATTGTTTTTCCTCCAGCGCTTTGGTTCTTGTCCATGACTCACTGCTGTGACTGCACTCTTAGCGGTTTTTATCTCATTTTTCTTTTATTTTTGGGTGATTTTCTTACTTTTACTTTATACCGCTCCATCGGAGTGAGCGACGAAACCATACTCTTTCACTTTTCTTTTTCCCTGTTTCCTCCTAAATGGACTAATTCTCAACATTGGGCTTCATTCAGAACTAAAGGACCCCCTACCCCTCTCCTTCGCCTCCACATGGTCCATGTTGTTTTTTGCTAATTCGTTCAAAACGAAGAGTGTGATTTCAAAAGCAGTCAAAATTCATTTTGTCTCTGTCAGTGTGTTCTGTGTGACGCTTGCCACGATTTCTAACGACCATTTTCGACTGCTGGCGAATGCTAAATGGAATGTTTCCAAATAATCTCGTAGCCACAGTAGTGTGTTAGCTAGCCCGCCTCCCCCCCAGCTCCCACCCTCGCGGACCCCCTGCTTTTTTTATTTTCTTTTATTTACAGTATAAATATCAGCTTTTGCTTCTCTCTGCTTGTGACGTATCCTTAATACCCCCCTGCCCCTGCCTCCAGAAGTTTACTTTGTGTTGATTATCTATGCTAGAACTGATGCTGACCACCTGGCTAGCTACGACATTTTGTTTGCTAGTTAGCGGATAGCTGTGGAGTTTCTGTCCAGATTTGCTTTCTTTAATGTACCGACGCCAGCACTTCTTTTGGTCTGTCTGATCTGTCTTCCTAAAATTCTTGGCTTTTCTAACTTCTTGTCTTGTCTTCAGTCACCTTGTTTAACCTTTTTTTTCTTGTTGTCAGCAGCAGTGTGTGAACTTATAATCCTATTTTTATTTTTATTTTCATGTACCAGTCTTATAAGATTTAACACTGTACCAAAAATTTGCAATAACAAAAAAAAAAAGAAAGAAAGAAAACAAAACAAAAAACCTGTTTCAAAACATAAGGAAATATAATCATATTTTCTATGCTGTCTTTCTTCTCTCCGTATTTTTTAAATCTCCAGAGTCCTTTGGTAAGTGCTTAGCCCTAAGGCACACACCACCCCCACTAATGTTTCCATGTTTCTCAAACTATGATTAAAATGCATGGCATGCATTTTACTAACTGTTAGCCTTAGCCAACAGGCACACTTAGCGTAGCTCACACGCACACACATTAATGCTAATATGCTAAGATGCTAATATGCTAACACTCACACACACACCAATGCTAATATATCAGGATGCTAATATCCTAACACTTTCACACAAAAACACACACACCAATGCTAATATGGTAGGGTGCTAACACTTTTGCACACATAGCTGTTCAGCTATGAGCACTGCAGGTTTCACAGATGTTATCCCTTCTCTCACTGACCAATCCTTCACTCTCTAATTCGCCCACCACAACAAACACAGCACCATAGTGGCGTCCCTCCCACTACGCTGTCCACCCTGAACACACCTGCCCAAACTCCTGTGCATATTTAGAGCAAGCGTGAGCTTTGAGGTCTTTTCTGCCCTTGTGCCCCACACCCTCCAGCCTTACCCCCACACCCGCTACGAGTGGTCACGATGCTCACGCCAAGCCATGTCAGACTGTCAAATTTCAAAACGGCACCTTCCTTGTGGTTAACCACTGTACAGTTGCTCCTTCCAAACTGCTTCCAATGCTGAATCCTGTTTTGCCAATAGAGGAAGTCAGATTCTCTCTCTCTCTCTCTCTCTCTCTCTTTCTCTCTCTCTTTCTCTTTTTACCTGTCTCTCTTTTTCTCTCTCTATCTCTTTGCTCTTTAATATCTCTTTTCCTCCAGTAACCTTAATTTTTTGAACGTACACTGTTAACGAAAGAAAAAAAAAAAGAAAAGAAAAGCTAATTTGATTCTTCTTCCAAAGCCCCCAGCCTCTTTCCTCTCGTACTAATGCTTCTTCTTTCTAATCTTATTTGCATTCATATTATCCACCCAGGTGGTACACCAATAAGAGGTAAGAGAGCTGAACTGAAGTTCACAGAATGAAAAACTACAATTCATTCTTGCTGTCCTTCCATCCCGCCCGCCTCCATGTATATGTCCTGTCTCTTGATCCAAATCCCTCCATCCTTCCTTCGACGGCCACCTCACCCTCCCTCTCCCCCCTGGCCATCTCATCCTCCCCTCCCCACTACCCTCTCCATCATTTGGGCGTATCTGCTTAATTTCATTTTTGAGTTCCCAAAATTTCGCCTCAATTTGAATTTTTTTTTTTTCCCAAGCGATATGCTTACAACGACCCAAACAAGCATATCCGGTGCCGGGTTTTTTTTGTTTGTTTTAACTGTTGGTTTTTTCGTTTTTGTCTGTTTGTTTCTTCTGATTTGAAATTTTACGATTCCGTTGATTTTTTTGTGTTTTTTTTTTTTGACCTGCCTTTTTTTCTTTGCTTTCGTTTTTTTTTTTTCTTTTTTGGCCATAGCGACTCATGTGTCCCTCTTTTTGTCCAACTAAAACAACCAAACATTTTTCCCCCCCTTAGCTGTTCTTGTGCCCTCCGATGACGGACTCACGCAGGCACACTGAAGACTTCTCGCCTCTACTCTGCCACGAGCACAATTTTTTCCCCCTCATTTCCAAAATCAAAAAATACAATAAAACAAAACATCTTTCTATCTTTTTTTAATTCTCAATCCTTTTCTCTGTTTGCTTTCCTCTATACCCTTCTCTAAAAGAACAAAAAAGCCCAAACAACCACTTTTTTGATAAAGTTTCTACGGTGCTTTTTTCCCTTCTACCACCTATTTTTTCCCCTTTCTTGCTTTTCTTGGGTTGAAGGCTGTTTTCCTTTTTGACGTTTTTCATTTTTTTTTTCCATCCTTCAGGGTTGGGGGAAAAAGCTAACGAAGGGGTCTGGCAGAGGGAACTGAGGTGCCATTTTGTCATTTTTGTCGAGCAACTCAGGAGGCGGAGGCGTGGTTTGATGTATAAATATATACACAAATATGTATATAACCGAAAAAGAAAATCATTTGACCATTTTCCCTGGGTCATGTGACACCACACTGCTGATCCCATTGGTGGATTTTTATGGGTGTCATTTGTAGCTTTGAACAAGCTATGGCAGTGGTTGGTTGCTTTCTTGTCGGCAGAAAAGCCGTTTTGAATTTTGACCTGCTAATACAACTGCATTTTATTTTTCAGCTAAGGGTTGTCAAAAAAAGGTTGTAAGTTGTGCTGACATACGTTTTCTTGTCCTTCGAAAAGACTTGCATGTCAAACGTTTTCTGACAGAGGGTGATGTAAGTGGTCTAGATGCTAATGTAAATTTTTCAAGCCCAAGCAGCAATTTTTTTTTCCAAATGTTTTTTTCCAAATTTTTATTTTTATTTTTATTTTTCCGTTTTTTGCCAATTGCTGCATTTTTACCTCTACCATTCGAAGTCACGATCCATTTTATTGATTCTTATTCGATTTTCAAATTGGCCTTGCCAAATTTCTTTTCGATTGCCCTCCCTGGTTATGCTGCTTTCGTACACTGTAAACCTTTTTTTTACGTTTGATCCATGCTGCCCTGAAGCAGTGTCCATTCATCCCCATACTGAACAGTCCCGTCAGGTGTTGTATATTGCAGGGCTCCGTTTCTGTCCCCCTTCAACTTTAAGCTATTTTTTTTGCACAAAGTATTGATAATGTGACCATGTATTTGAGTCCTGTTAAAGCAGACTTAAAGTGCCTTTAGAAACCCTGCAACATGTAGACTGTATGTTCCCCCTTTTCCATCACTGTGATTTGTACGGTGTCTCGTAAGAAGAGAATTAATTCTGTCTACATTTCAATGTGCCCCTTAAATGTCTACTGCAGTGTTGGCATGGGCATTCTGTACGCACGCTGCTGAGACCTGGCCAAAACTAACATTTTTCTACAAAAATTCCAGCTAGATATTTCTCAGAAGACGTTTAGCTGTAAAGACTGCACATTTTACCAATCATAGCTGTAGGTCTTATCATTATCATTTTGCTTGAAATTCCTAATGAACTGAGCTGAAAATGTGCCGTGCCTACAGAATAAAACACTGCATTAGAAATGAGTGGGTGAATGCTAATCTTTCCAGCCAGTACCTGCAAAGGTTTGTGAGTTTTGACATTTTTTTTTCCTTATTTTAATTTCATTTTATTTATTGATTTGTTGAGTTATGTTTTATTTTTCTATTGAACAATTTGAACTGAATCCAGCTGGTCCCTCTTTAAAGGATTCTGTAGAAATATAGGGGAAAAAAATAGTAGTTAGAGTCAAGACTATAGTTTTCTTTGCTTTTGTTTTTTCGTTGGTTGTTTTTTTTTGTTTTCTCCTGCATACACCATCTCTAAAAGCAGCTGTTATAATGTGTTAGAGCCCTACAGAGGCCCTACAGAGGCCAAACAGAGGCCCCCAAAAGAAAGAAAAGCAAAAAAAGCTTGAGCAAGACAAATATCGCCCCCTGTGGCAGAAACGGGAACTGTCCAAAGGTTGAGAAAAGGAAATGTGTGATTAGTGTTGTGTTGCAGTGTGTGGTTTTTTGCATTAATGCTGGGATATGCCCCATACTCTCTCCCGCCATACAGGAGCACTGCAGATCGAACAGAGCGAGGAGTCGGACCAGGGGAAGTACGAATGCGTTGCAACGAATAACGACGGCACCCGCTACTCAGCTCCAGCTAACCTTTATGTACGAGGTAGGAAAACCCACTGGTAAAGCTCTGAGGCTGAACTGGTTTTAATCAAGGAAATCTGGTATAATGTATCATCACTGCCATGACAAAATTTCGGCTACCTTTATAAGAGAACAAAATACATCCTGAACTGCAGTGTATCTCAATATTACTTAGTTTACTAAGTCATTTTGTGCTGTATCTATTAGAATGTTCAGAAAAAGCAAAAATTGGTGTTTTGTTATGGCAGTGACGATATGAATAAAAGTCAATGTGTGGAAATATTTAAGTAAACTGATCAGAATAACAAATGAATACTTGAGTCTGATAAATCGTGGCCACGAGGGACTTTTGTAAGTATGTTCTCTGTTGCATTTGACCCTCCTGCCTTGATTTGAACCTGTACTTTTCTGTTATTGTTCTTGGGTTGATTTGATTTCCGTTTTTCTGTTAACTCTCCTACTTTAATGACTCGAGTGCCTGGTGTGATACTAATGAAGTTAACCCCTAAAGCTTGCAGGGGGGTTTAGAGTTTTGGACCCCTATCTTTCCCTACAGCACACAGAACCCATCTGACCTTTTCTCTTTTCTCTTCTTCTCTTTTTCTGGCAACAACGGAGGGAAAGTCAACAAAAATTAATTTAAAGATTGAATTAAATACATCTTTAAAGTGTTGGAAATCATATAAATATCTGAGATGTAACATTAACCCTTTGATCTTTAGGTTTGAAATATTTCTCCCAGGTTCTGCAGTGCCTGCTTTTAATTTTGTGTTAAAGTCACCATGGTTTAAAGTCTTATTTTCTGTAAACATTGTTTAAAATCAAAGATACCGTCTGTGAACTTTTGATAAGATCAAAAACCCTTTCTGTACGTTTTGGCTAAAATTATGTAAACATTGACTAAAATCAAAGACACTTTCTGTAAAATTTAGCCAAGATCAAAAAGTCTTTCTATTAACATGAGCTAAAATCACAGAAGATTTCTAGTAACACTGACTTTTTAAACCTATTTTTCTGTTATTATTGGTGTAAATACAGAAAAAATGTAGAATATATTCATTCAGTATTTTATGCTGTTGTTTAACAGCATATACAGATAAAAAAAAATCTGTGCTTTTTATAGAGATGGAATCATAAATTTACTCGTAATAGACAGTAATTGAGAATAATTGTATGGTATCTCTTAGTTATATAACCAAACGTAACAAATGAAGATGTACTATTGGAAGATATATTCATGTTTTGTTTATGGGAGTAAATAGAAAGTCAGTATGTTTGTAATGTATTTTAATAGTATGGTTCAGAATTTGGACATTTTTACTTTGACTCTGCATTATCATCTACTCTGTATGGAGCACTTTCAGGGACAGTTTGCAATGTTTGCAGCACTGTTGTATCATATCAAGTTTAGTTTGCAAAGGTTTGGGAAAACAACTCAAACACAGCCTCAAGTTTGAAACTGCACATGTCAAAGGGTTAATGGTGCACCATTACAACTATAAAAGATCTATAATGTTAATTACCCCTGTTTTTGTAACTGTATCAGAGACTGTGCTATCAGTGTTAATCCTCAGTAATTATAGTGTGCAAGTGGTGGGACTTTGTTCTCCTCTTCAGTTTCTGACCTGCTATAATACAGCTTATAATTACATATTCAGATATTAATAAATAAAGTCAGTTATTAAAACAGTATTCCCTCACTGTAAAAATGAGTGTGTAGTATGTAATACACTATAATGAAGGTGTTACCCAATAAGATTTTTAAAATCGAGGATTTAAACCATGTGACTATATTTCATCTAGACTATAAAGGTGTAATATCATTTGAATAATTTGTTTGTTTATTTGTTTGTTTGTTTTCTTACATAATTTGCCTATGATAATGTCCCAGTTATGTGGTTAATACTACTTTTTAATTTTTTTGGTGAATTTACATTCAAAAAAAGGAATTAAAGGGTCCATATCAGCTTATCATGTGAAAAGAAATTAGTGTCGTACAAATGCGACTGTTGACATCACACTTGACAAATTGACTAATGTTTTTTTTCTGCTTTAAGCTCTTTTTTTTTTTTAAATAAACGTTCAATGGAGTATATAAACATTGCTGCGGTTTGAAAAGGTACAGTTCACTCCTCAGTCCAAACAGTGTGGAAGATAAACAGTCTGTTTTGAATGAATTGCATTTTTGATGCCTCAAACGAATTTACATACGAAGACTTTCATTTCAAAATGGTCCATATCAGTTTGTGACGAGTTTGGATATAAAAAGGTTTTTAAAAAATCATAAACGGGCTGACAAATAATGCAAAACTCAAAGCAAAAATGTTTTTTCATTTCTGATATTTTATAGATGTGGAAAGCCCACTTCCGAAAATGACGGAATAAGTTATTTTCTACCTATTCAGTCTACAACCATTTATTCCTACTCATTCATGTTATAAAGAAGTTATAAAGAACTGAGCTTTTGAGGCAGCCAGTCGGAGGTCATTTGCATGTAGTTTTAAAGGAAGAGCAACAAAAACAGCATGTTTAATTAAAGAGAGTTTGGATAACACAAAAAAATGGTTAAAGTAAGATATGGGCTCTTTAAGCTGTAATCAGCCTTTTTAATTTTGGGTTGATATTCATAAATCTTGGTTGTAAAAGGGCTTCATAACTGGGACAGCATCATGTGGTTTACACCTTTTCTGCTCATATATTTAATGTGTTGAAAGCTAGAAGATTTTTCTCTTTACACTGAAATAGCAGTCAGGATTCCCTCCCAAGACCAAAGGGGCTTCCTCTAACAGATGTTTATAAGTAGCGTTTGAACGCCTTGTACATGGCCTTTTTACTCTCTCTGTGTTTCCCCTGTTTTTTCTCCTTTCGTCATTTCATTGTGTTCTGCATCAAAATTCCCTACATTCCCCAGAGCTGCGAGAAGGTTGGTGTGTTTTTTACTTTCTAACCATCTCACTGTATCGAAAAACAAAACAAAAAAAGATAAAAACAGGGAAAATAAAAGGCAAAAGTAGTTTCCATGATTTGCAAAGCCAAATGCCAACACAGCTGTCAAGAATACAAATGAAATGAATGTATATGCACATGTGTATTCTCGTTTTATTTGTTATTTCTGATGTTCTTGGTTTGGGTTCCTTTATGTTTGGATAGGATCCATTCTGTTCGTTCTTTTACCCCCCTACTTGTTGTTCTCTGTACTGAATGCCCATGGTCTTGGCTATGATGCTTGACTGTCCAAAAAGTGGTGCATGTCAAGAGAGACTGCATATAGTTTGTCCAGTCAGATTCTGCACGATGACTAGGTCCAGCTGTTGACTGGTTATATGATCCTTAACGTTATTGTCAGTGTTCCTGCTTAGTGCCTCAATTTCACTTCCATTTTCAATCACTTGTCAGAGAAAAGAAGAGCTCCTGCAGATCTTCACTTTTGCCGACCTGAAAAACCCAAAACAGATTCAGGGCTAAATGCTAAAAGTCTCTTTGAATTTAATACATTTATAGCAGAACATATATCTACAAAACAGGCCGACCCTTGGATTAAAATATATATATATATATATTATTGGAAAATATCAGAAATACTTAAACATATCGGACTGGTTTTCAGTATTTTATAGTCTGATTTTGCCACTATGGCTCAAACTATTGGTTTTGAAGGTCTGTCTTTAATGCACTGACACTCCACTTTGTGTTACATTATAAAATGATCAACAAATATCAACACATATTCAACATCACACAATTATTTCTGGTTTTCATATCAGACAAAATTTCATTCTTTAGCTAGACAATGATCCCAAGCATTCTTTAAAATTGTGCCAAAATTTTGGCAAGTTTGAAATGATCGTTGAGCAAATAAGACAGAACTGTTTGCTGCTTGAAAAGGTGCTGGGAGGGTTTGGACACAAGTTATTGCCAAAAATTGCTGGAAAGGAATATGCAGTTTGTACTTAGGATTACATATATATATATATATATATATGTATCTCACTGATGGCGACAATTAATATCATTA
Organism: Bryconaethiops microstoma; assembly: GCA_037577275.1. Classification (NCBI taxonomy): domain Eukaryota; kingdom Metazoa; phylum Chordata; class Actinopteri; order Characiformes; family Alestidae; genus Bryconaethiops; species Bryconaethiops microstoma. The sequence goes on along the minus strand of JBBJLS010000082.1, from coordinate 1,090,514 downwards.
TTGCAAAGATTGGTATTGTGACTGCCCTAACAATAAATAACTTGAACTATGGTGAACATGCAGACAGGCCATGTTTAGAAGCCACAGGCCATGTTTAGATACCTCAAGTTTAAGGCTGTGATTTCCTTTGTTTTAATGAGGACCGAAGGGCGGCAAATCTTGCTCAAGGTGTTAAATCTCACCCAAGGTAGGATCAGACATGCTCAGTAGCTCAGTAACCCCTGCTCTCCGTGCCGGTGAAGGTTTTCTCCCCTGCGCCCTTAGCGGATCTTAGCGGACCTCAGCGGACCTCTAATGGCAGAGTGATGTATGTGGAGCATCCTTCGCAAGACATGACAAATGTAATGATATTCAAATGAACGGGATAACATTATGTCTTTGGAGAGCGCAATTCAATAGAAAATTAATTAAATATAATAGGAGTGAAAAGTTGTATTTAATAATGTAAGATTTCCTCTCCAGAGGAGCGGGTTGTCTTAAGCCGAATGAGCTTCTTCAACTGTGGAGTTTTTTTTGTTTTTATCTCTCTCACTCTCTCTTATTGTCTTGCTCTCAAGTTCACAGTCATTCTCAAAACATGAAAATGGTGACATAGGCCTCTGAAATGTCAGGACCGAAACCCTTGGTGTTAATGAGGGCCCACCATACAGAGACACAGTATTAGTCAAGGTTCATCCTGCGGAGCGGAATTGAGGAGTTCAGCCCATGTAATTTTAATTAAACGTGATCTAGCGATGGGAGAGTTTCACTGCTCGTTAATATCAGGGAGGATTAACCCTCGAAATGCCATTAATCTCTCTCTCCTCCCCACACAAGCCCAGCTCGAACCCAAATCGCTGCTTTGGGAAAACAGAGAGAGAGAGAAAGAGAGCTAGAGAGGAGGGGAGAAAGATCAAACCAACTAAAATTCTTGGCAGCTGAAACCCAGTCGTGGGGCTTATTTAAATGATTTATGTGCTGTAAGACCCAATTTGTTGCTTACTCAGATGGATTACGGGAAGTGTTTGATTTGGCTGCTCGAAGGTGTCCTTACTTCACTTGAAAAAAAGTAAAACATGAATAGTTTTAGTTAGCATAACTCAAACACGCCATGCCGGTTACTTCCCATAATCCGTTTTTCAAGTAGGTTTTTGTTTGGCGGGGGCTTGGCTGGGTCTTATTAATAAGATCACCATGAGGCACATTCCATATGGCCAGTTCTGTAGTATAGGAACTAAGAAGTTTTATGAGTTTTTTCCTTGCTTTTCTTTGCTATGGCCATCTATACATTGGTACTGCATGTATTAATTGAACTACATGGATGTAAATATCCAAATAAACAGATCAAACTGCATAGGTATGAATATATAGATAAATAGATAAAGTCTACAATAACTATACAGGTCAATCAGTAGACTGGGTGTGACTACACAGATAAATAAATAAAGGACGACTAAAGTAACCATACAGTTAAACCAATAAATAGATTGAAATATATTTGTGTCAATATCCAAATAAATAAATAAATAAAGTCTGAAATTACCACAATGTTCAATTAATAAATGGATTGAACGGAATGGTCGTGAATATACGACTAAATAATAAAAATCATATAAATAATAAAAATCTTAAATAACCATCAAATACAGTTTTTATATTCCAAAACTGTATCTGTGTTTACTAGCATATGTTAACATTTACTGCTTCATTGGTTTTAGGTCTGATCAGTAAATATCGATCAACGCCGATTGGACGATTAATCATAGTATCGGCATAGCTCCTGTGATAAGCAATAACACTGACAACAACGTCCCTTTGATTTTGACCCTGAATCTGCTGGATGGCTAAAAGTTTGTCCCTCGTCCCTCTTTCTTCTGCCTGAACTGCATCCCTCCAGCATCTTCTTCCCGTCTGCTGTGTGTCCTGAAAGAGAACTGTGCCTGTTTCTGATTGCATTTGGCTTATTGTATACCAGCTTCCTCTCTTTTTTCTGTTCCTTTTTCTCCCCGTCTCTCTCACTCTCACTCCACTCTGTCTGCCTGTAGTTTTTAATAGGATGTCCCGTTGATTTCCTGTAACGTAATGCTAGTCGTCCACCCCACTCCTCTACTGACCCTGTTTGTCGCTATTTATTTCCATGTTCTCTCTCTCTCTCTCTCTCTCTCTCTCTCTCTCTCTCTGTCTCTGTCTCTGTAACTCTCTCTCTCTCTCTATCTCTCTCTCTCTCTCTCTCTCTCTCTCTCTCTCT
>JBBJLS010000082.1:1071806-1086806 GCA_037577275.1 Bryconaethiops microstoma | reverse complement strand
TTTCAAACTGTGGCTAGTGCAACAGGCAGCTCAATGCTCTTGGAGGAGAAGACTAACTTCGAATTCTGTTATGTTAGATGCATGCCCTGTCTAGTAATGGAGTGAGGGGAGGACCACCCCACCTTTTTAGGCTTACTATTCAGTAATTACACGGAAAACAATACAAAAATAGCATTATTGCATTTTTAAATGTATTTGATTTATATGACAATCACTTACAGTTATGTGCAAAAGTTTGAACACCCCTGGCCAAATGAGATCTCTTCCTGATTTTCTTGACGTGTAAATCAGTACACATCCTCAAGAGAAAACACACTTCCGCCCACTTTAATACACAATACACACAGATGGGCATCTAAGCTAAGATTTTTGAGCTGTGGTTTCTGAGTTTAGTGGGACTCTGAATATGTTTTTGTTCTGTAATGCTTGTCTAACCTGGCAACACATTTGTGGGTGGAGCATAGTTCAATTGTCAATTCCATTTTCCTTTCACTGATGGAGGTCAAGTTGCCGTACGAGTTGTTACCATTCCTTTTGTGCTCTTTCAGTTCGTCGGGTCCCGCCGCGCTTCTCCATCCCTCCCACGGACAGCGAGATAATGCCGGGGGGCAGCGTGAACATCACCTGCGTGGCAGTGGGGTCTCCCATGCCCTACGTAAAGTGGATGCTGGGGTCGGAGGATTTGACCCCGGAGGACGACATGCCGATTGGCCGGAATGTGCTGGAGCTGACCGACGTCCGCCAGTCGGCCAACTACACCTGCGTTGCCATGTCGACACTGGGCGTCATCGAAGCGGTGGCACAGATTACAGTCAAAGGTGAGAAATATGGAACAGACTGAACAGATAAATATTGCTTCTATTCAAAAATCCATTACAAATTTACCTTGTTAGGCTTATTATCAGTGATTGCCTACAAAATAATGCAAAAATGTACATGTATAACATTATTACTGATTTTTTTAATGTATTTGATTCATAACACAGGTCAACAAAAAAAAAAAAATTGTAATCATCAGAAACCATAACACACTTTTCTAAGTTTTTCATGCTGATTTCAGAACTGCTTTCAGTTTTTTTTCAGTCACATCAACTTTTTAAATTAGAAGTAAATTTTAGTTTGCAGCCAATCAAGTAATTGTTTGAATATTTTCAGTGTGAAGTCAGACAGGCGCACACTGTGGCATAGACATAATGATCAGTGTCAGTCAGCTTCTACTGATTATTATATGCTAATTATACCACTATCATGCAATATACAACTAGCTTCATCACAAAAACTGTACGTGCAGGAAAAACTAAACACAGATTTGAAATCAGCATGAAAAACACTACAAAACCCACATGAACTCTGATGATTTTGACCTGTTGACCTGTGTAATTAGTTTGAACACCCCTGGTCAAACGAGATATTTTCATGATTTACTTGTAAATCATTACACATCCTCTACATAGAACACACTTCTGCACACATTTCATGCACGATTACTGTTTACCTACTGCACTGATAAAAAATAAAACATGATCTATGCAAAAGTTATAGCATATATTTATATATTTATATCATATATTTTTTCAGTGTTCCTTACTTTAGCAAAAAAAGATTGAGCAACAAAAATGCCAACTTATTTTCACTTAAATAAACACAACTGACTGAGACCCACTGAAATAAGCGCTACAGAACAGCACGCAGAAACGCTGTTCAAACTATAGGTAGATTAATATCCTTTTAAAAGAATAGCTCTTTAAACCTCACACGGCCTGACACGAATAAGCTGAAAGCCCTATTCAGTCTGGATTGGGAACAAGGCTAAGTGGAGATGTTTAGTCTTTACTGCCGGTTTTACAGATATGATAGGTTACTAACCATGGAGATGTCTACATTCTTGGGGAATTATTATTATTACATTCTCTGCCTTTACAATGATTGCACTGTTGCTACCATACACAACAAAGTAGAATTAGTCACAATCTGCCCCCAGGCCAGAAGCTGCATTGACATTCATAGATAACGCTGCCAGAAATGAACCTGTTCATGTGCAACAGCTGAGGAAAACCTGCTGTAGAACTTGCTCCCATTGGTTTAAATCTGTGAAATTTGGCATACTTTTAGCTCTGACAGTCATGCAACAGCACCCATTTGAACTTTTTTCAATCTTAGAGCTCAGAGTGTATCAGTAAAATCTGATTTTAGTAAATATAAACAGTGTAAATCAGTCTAGAACCAGTGTTTGTTCTCCTACATGCTCGTCATTTGCTGCTCTTTCTCTTGGCTGCTCTTCGGAGCCCCTCCCTCTGCGGGTTTCCCCCACCCACTTGTGGGCGGAGACTATCCTGAAAGTTCTCCAGGTCAGAGATCCAGGTCTTGTGGTTTTTTTTGTTTGTTTCTATGACCTAAAATAAAATAAAATTTTGTTCTTGATGGGTGTTTGCGCATGACGACATTTTTAAATCCCCGGTAGCATTACTATTACAGTTATTATTATTACATGTTTTTTTAAATACATTAACTTTGGTGACACAGGAACACCAAACAAAGCTCAGCATGACATCTGACACCTCAAGCATCAACACAAACCGGGGGAACTTCTATATGAGGGGCTGTTTTCTGTATGATGACGATTTACCATTTTTTGCACTTCTGCTCGGGTTCTAAGGGTTAATGATGTTCCATATTCATGCTTATTTGAAGCCCAGTTTTCTTTTGTTTGGCCACAAATTAGTGACCCGAGGACTGGAAATGTGATAAATGAAGTGATGTCACTTTTCTCTTGCCAGGTTGTTTAGTCAGTTTGGGAAGTTTCAGAGCCCGGAGAACATAAGAAGTAAATTAAAGATGTTAGATATGCACATTAATAGGTTAAAGCAATAAATTACGTGTTGATTGTACACAGGGACACAATGCGCGACTTCAGAAAAGACCTTGTCATCCCCCTCCCTCTTTATCGGCCTGGTGCTGCCAAGGCTCTTAGGCCTTTCGCTGTATTACATTAGTCGCTAGCAGTGTTCCAGGGTGCTGCTTCTGTTCGGATGTGGCGAAGCAAGCTGACACGATAACCTTCAGCTAGCGTCCCCCAGGGGAACAAATATATGCTCCATGAATGCTAATAACTGTGTCACTCTGCAGCCCCTCTTTAGCCCACAGACACGCCAGCATTACACGATCTGCCACAGGCATTCCTTTTTGTCCAATTTTCTCTTTAAACCTCATTATGGATGCTTATTAATTTAAGCAAATCAGCTTTCATAATTTATTTCTGGAGCTTGTGACTTGTCTTGTGCTTTTCTCGACTGCAGACAGCAGAACTAGCTTTGTTGACAAAGACCTGTTGATCGTTAACTGTTAATTACTTACTTATTAATTCATGTTTTCATGATTAATTTAATAATCAATTAATTAAACATAAGAAGCTAATTCGACCTGTTTTTTTCTTCAAACAGAGACTTTTAAAACACTTTAATTAACTGCAGGCAAACTTAATTAAGTTTCCTGACTTTCTTAAGTGCATAATGTATACATTAAATAATGAAATCTGTGATTTGATCTTTATCTAACATTTTTTTTGTTTGTTTGTTTTTATTATTATTTCATTTTTACATGTAAAATGGTATCTGCTTTATATTGCTTATGTGGTTAGAACAAATGGACCAGTAGAAATAATTAAAAATTCATTTTAGGTAAAATGTTTAATTTCAACTTCATTTAACAAAGGGATGAAAAAAGTGCATTTGTGTGTCCGTCTATCCAACCATCCGTCCGTCCGTCCGTCCGTCCGTCCGTCCGTCCGTCCATCCATCCATTCATCCATCCATCCATCAATTTATCCATCCTTCCATCTATCCATTCATCCATCCATCAATCTATCCATGATTTGACGAGTCTGCTTTTTTTCATGCACAAAAATTAGCACGATATGAAAGAACGATATCAAGATTAATAATATAAACCCATGTGGCAGCACAAACCGGGCCAAAACATGAAAGTTCAATTTAATGCCAGTTATCATTAATTATCAGTAAGTCATTGAGTGGCCCAAGATCTTCGAAACTCTCAATTCAACTCTTTTTTTCCAGCTTTACCAAAACCACCAGGAGTTCCAGTGGCAACAGAACGCACAGCAACGAGCATCACTCTCACGTGGGATTCTGGGAATCCAGAGCCAGTTACCTATTACATCATCCTGCACAAATCTAAATACTCTGAAGACTCCTATAAGGAAATTGACGGCGTGGCCACCACTCGCTACAGTGTGGGCGGTCTGAGTCCGTACTCAGACTATGAATTCCGCGTGGTGGCTGTGAACAATATCGGACGAGGGCCAGCTAGTGAAGCTATTGAAGCTAAAACGGCTGAGCAGGCGCCCAGCACCGCGCCCCGACAGGTCAGAGGTCGGATGCTAAGTGCTACGACGGCTATCATTCATTGGGAAGAACCTGAAGAAGCTAATGGACAGATCATGGGCTACAGGGTTTATTACACTATCGATTCAAGCCTGCATGTCAACCAGTGGGATAAACAGATCGTCCGGAATGCTAACTTCCTCACCATCCAGGGACTGACCCCCAATAAAACCTATTACATCAAAGTTTTGGCCTACACCTCCGTAGGCGATGGACCACTGTCCTCAGACCTGCAGATCATCGCCAAGACTGGAGGTAGGAGACCTGCCCTGAATAACTGCCCCGAATATGACTCGATTTGATGCATTTTTATTGTAGACCACGTTGATAAATTATTTTTCCACCCAATTTGTTTTAATATAATAAATAGCGAATACACATATATCAAATGTGTAAAAACTATTATATTACAACTAGTTTGTCTTCCAGTCTGCTCATTTCTTGGCAGTTATTGATATACTAATTAAAAGTTTTTATTTCAAAAGTGTACATTCCCTTATAAATAATTGTACTAGATACCGTTGATGCTTTTGCCACCCCTGGCCAATTGATTTTCTATTTGTAAATAAAGTCAACACATTTCAACAAATGTGGTAAATTAAACAGAAAAATAATGAAACATTAACATCTGGCCTGTGTGAACGTTTTAGGCACAGTTTATGTCTGTTTATGTCTAAAAATGACATTCATGTTTCCCCAGAGTGTAATTTGACCAAACATTTGCATACAACTGTATTAATATTACATTCATTATATATTCAGTATTATATTTACATCAATATTTTATTTTTAATTGTGTTGACGCAATGTGTTTTTATATATTTGCAGTAATATAGTTCAGCAGAAACTTTTGGTTTCATGTGTTTGGTTCTAGTGGAAATGATGGACACATTTAAATCACGTAAACTCAGTGCAGCACTTTTGCTCAGCGTGTTTGGCTTTAGTCGTATTGAGTTGTTCGTTTTCTTGTCGTTTTTGTGGCCTTTTTTTAAAAGCAAGGTTGTAACACTGACACTCAAAAATTACGGGCCTTGTAAGAGAGCGATCAGGGACTGTATTGGCATTTTAAGTGCGGCTCTACATATTCTCTCTCTCTCTCTCTCTCTCTCTCTCCCTCTCTCTCTCTCTCTCTCTCTCTCTCTCACACACACACACACACCCTTGCTTTCTCACTTATAATGACTCTCTCCATCTCTGACTAACACTGTAAACAACCATAATCTTGGAGAGCTCCCTAGTGTCAAATTATTCCAGCTCCCAGAACTGCGTCGGCGCTTTACAACGAGTAATGTTATAAAGTGATTCAAACTAAATGAAAACACACTCTTGGCTGGGAAGCGAGAAGTGTTATTTACTCTTTGAGAATAATTCAAGAGCCCTTTATTTTTAATTCTGCTTTTTTTGGTCAGTGTTATTGCCATTCTGACACTAAAGCCTAGAGATTTAATGAGTCAGTATAGAGACATGCACCACAAAGGCAGGGCTGTAGCTTGGGCACTAGGCTAGCAGCTCTGATGCTGTAAGTGTATGCTGGTTGTCTGAGATGTTGCGTTATGGCTTGAACTGAAAATGTCTTTTCTATGCATTTTGCAGTCCCATCTCAACCAACGGACTTCAAAGCTGAAGCCAAATCTGAGACCAGCATCCTGCTGTCGTGGGTGGCTCCTCCACAGAGCGGACCAGACAATCAGATCACCGGATATGAGTTACTTTACAAGAGGAAAGATGAGAAGGAAGAGGTGAGCTTCTATAAAAGGATAGTTTTCTGCCTATAGGGAGTCTCATAGAACAAATTCAGTCCAGTTTCAGTTTACTGCCAGTATACAAAGATATGCAGACATACTGGATTATGAGGAGGGGTGTCCATTAGTTTCAAACAAAATACACATGAGACACAAAACAAGAGCAGCAGTAAGAAAAACTGGATATGGAAACAATAAATTGCTACAGCAATTAAATTAGTGGTTATGGAAAATTCATATAGAATAGAATAGTATAAATACACAATGAAACTAGGAGTGCTGCTCCTGGTGAGTCCAATATAAAAAAAAAGCAAGTGTAGGGGGCATCTATTTTTTAATAAAAAAAACTTTATATGATTATAAAATGTTCGTATCATCTGTTACGATGTTCATTCTGACAGACTGTAGTACACTACAGGAAGTATAGGGGGCAATATGCCTTGTATTGTTTCATTTTAAAGTGTTCTGTAGTCCTCTGTAGTAATGGTTATATGATCCAAATGTTCATTCTGACAGATTGTAATACACTGCAGGAAGTGCAGGGGGCAATACAACATCTATAGTTTCATTTAAAAAGTGCTCTATAATGTCCAAACACTCTTCTCCAAATATCTTTACATTTACAGGTTGTAATACAAAAGCATAGCAGTTTGCATATTTGCTGCATTAAAATTCAAAATGAGAAATATTTGTTGCACAAACTGAACCTGGAATGACAGTGGCAGTGAATAAAGAGGTGCAATGTCACGTTGAAGTAATGAACTGATGTTAATAATGCTATCAAGACAGTATTTAAATTTCTATCTAAAATGGTTTATTGTCTCTTTGTAACTCTTAATAACCTAGAAATAGCTGACTAAAGTTGTAGCTGTAGGGCCATAAATAACTCTGTTGCTTCAATATGGGTGCAAGTCAAAGAGACTGGCCGCTTTAAAGTTGTGCTGTGCGATCACTAGCCAGCTTTATTTTTAGAAAGATCATCATTTAACTTATCTAGTTTTCTCCAGCTTTAGAGTGACTGGTTTTGATAAATGCTGGTGAAATGTAGTGAAATAAAAGTAAAACATTACCAAAAATGAAAGTACTCAAGAACAGTGAAACACTACTACCGGCATCTAGTGCCTAGTGTTTTCTCAAATTGTCAGTTGCTTTAGATAAAAATGTCTGGCAAATGAATGTGATGTAATGGAATAAAACCTCATGCCCCTGTAGCCTCTTTCTGTAGCCCCTCCTAGTGGGCATTCCACCAGTAGAATTGGATTTGACTCTGATAAAGTTAAATTAATATGATAAAATGAAATATTTTATCCTGTAAGTGTGTCCCATGTTGAGCTGCTAGTGAGCAAGGAGTGCTGAACGCGGAAAGGGTTGGGACCCCTGCTGTATAAAAACATCACACTTCTTCACTAAAACAGCACAACTGCAGATTTCTTGTTATAAATAAATAGCACACTACCATAGTACCACACAATAAAGCACTCACCTTTGAAGAAGATTTAATTCAACCTCTGCTGACAAATTTCCATCATACAGGTAAATCCCACAAAAACTTAATTCATGTTTAGCTGCGCAGACCTCTAAACAGGTGGGAAATGTCATTTCAAGGTTCAAGATTACTTTATTGTCATCAGCAGCTATGAACACAAAAATAGTGTGATGAGACAACATTTCTTCATTGGCCATAGTGCAACTTATGGCAACTTTCAACAAAGTGCAAGTTACGACAGAACCAATACAATAAACAGACAATCCAACAATGTTGCAGTTTAGTGTAAAGAGGATGCATACCTTCCAGAGTGACTAGTTTTGCCCCTTAAGTATGATATTGCCAGGAGGCAGTAGGAGCACTGAACAAAGTGCAATGCAGCTTACAACTATTGTGAGTATGGCTTACGGCTATATACAGTTCTCGATCCTCATCAAGATATTTAGTTTTGCCAAGGTTTGTAAAAATGGAAGTGACTAAGAAGAACCAATAACGTTCATAACTAAATATGGTAATGATAAATGTCATCATATCAACCACCCCTTGCACTGAAATACCCTCTTTTCACTCCTGCAGAAACGTGTTAGTTTTGAGTCCACCACCACCTACCTTCTGAAAGACCTGAGGCCCTTCACCACCTACACCTTCCAGCTGGCAGCCCGCAGCAGGCATGGAATTGGCGCTTACACCAACGAAATCTCGGCCGAAACTCCGCAGACACGTAGGTCCCTTTCCAGCTCCCCACTTGTCCTGTCCCACAGCCTGAGGGCCAATTCCATGTACAAAATCCAAACAGCTACAACCCTTCCATTTTCTCTGAGTGTTTTGGAGTCTAAAACTTGCTTGAGATCTTCCAAGCATGAGGATCTTTAAGAAGGAAGCTTTGGAAAATGGAACGGTTTGAAAGACCCTTGGCCCAGGTTCCACTTTGAAGGTTGAACTGACCACATTGCCCTGTTTGGAAAAGAGAAAAAAAAAATGTTGCATGGGCATTGTTCACTGAAGCTGGTCAGGAAAGTCAATCGACAAGGTCACCTTTCTCAATACAAGCCCACTTCAATGCGGCAGGGGAGGAATTTCACAGTGTACACAGAATTATTTATTATACTCTCCGTTGCATCAATTTGAAAGAGTTTTTGACTCAGGAGCTAGTATGTCGTGCCTTGTCTTTTGACGTTCTTCGTCAACCATGATCCACAACCCCCCTCCCCAGTTTGCATTGGTGTTTTTTACAAAGACGTGGCGAACCGAGACAATGGGCAGTGCGCTGTGGAAAGCACAAATGCAACTACGAATAGTTGAAGCAAAAGACAAGACAGACTTCCATTCACAATAGACCTCATATTTATCATTCATTTATTCAAACCAAGTGACGAGTAAATGTGTGATTGGCAGATTTATCAAAACTTCCCAAATTGAGCTTCAAGTCCATTTAATGAACAGCCAACTCAATAAAAGCTCAGCCAATGAAAGAAAAGAAGCCAAGTTTCCAATTTATAGTTCCACTTACTTGCTCTTTTTTTAAGACAATTTGAATAAATGTGAGGTCTCTTGAAGTGATGAGGGTGTCGATCAGGTAAGTATCAGTCCAGAAAGCCATTCTCGCAGATGGTGGGAAGGAAACTTTGGGAGTGATCTTTGGGGGAGAACTTTATGTCTGCATGTCGAAGTCTTTAGGCTTTTAAAAACGTCAGTCATGTTTTCTTGGATTGATCAGGCTTTTACCTCAAACCAACAGGCATCGGAAAGGTTGGTGAGCAATGCAACATTTTTTCCAATTCCAGTACAGTTGACACATCAACCTTTACTTATTTGGATTGATGGTAACTGCTTGGGGAAGATAGTTTAGGTCACGTTGGGTTTTACTTTTAAATAAATATTTGATTTCAAGGTAGAAGGTCTTTGGTAGTTTTTTAGAAAAGAGCCAGGAAAGATGAAGGATCTAAAAGTAAGGCTCAGGGACATCAGCTAGCGAGTGACTAGATAGCTTTACCAAGGTAGGTTCTATGTTCTGAAGGCTTCTTTTTTACCACTGTAGTCTCTCCATGCATATACTGTGTTTGTGAGTTTATTCTGTTGATCTCCATTGAAGAAGTCTTTGACATTTCTTGCCATTTTCCTTTTTTGTGATGCTTCATTTGCGTTGATTACCATTTACTTTGGAACTCTTAAGTTTGGTCCTTGTGATTCATCCTCATTTTTTGTCCTTTTATGTTTCCCTTTTTTTTCTTTTGTGTTTGTGTTGTTCATCATCATCATCATCATCATCATCATTATCATCATCATCACCACCATCACCATCCATTTCAACCACATAAAAAAATGAAATGAAAAACAAACAAAAAATCCTGCTACCACAACCCCCCTCTGAACCCTTTCCAATACAACCCAAACTACCAAAACAACCCATAAAAATGAAACGGCAACGCTCCACTCCTCCCGAAAACGATCCGCCACTCAGAGCCCTCAGCCCCGCCTCAGGAGGTCGCTTGTTCTAGCCAAAGTTCCACCAACATTCTGGTAAGTTGGAAGCCACCGCCTGTGGAGCTCCAAAACGGGATCCTTACCAAATACACGATTCAGTACTCTGCTATGGAAGGAGAGGACATGTCCTTGCGGCAGATCTCGGAAATACCCCCGGAAAATTCCCAGTACCTCTTGGAAAACTTGGAAAAATGGACGGAATACCGTGTGACAGTGACCGCCCACACCGATGTCGGACCTGGGCCAGAAAGCTTGCCACAACTCGTCCGAACAGAGGAGGATGGTATGTTTTGCCATAAAAAACGGTCTGAACCCTTTTGCTAATCTTCCCCCTATCACTCAAATTCTTCTGGCTTCACAGTCCTGCTTTTGACGGACTTTTGTCCAAGCAACCTTTAAATCCCCCCACACCCCCCTTTGTTTGACTCTTAAAAAACTCAAAAATTCCTGTAGATTAATCCTACTAACCTGGATTTTTTGTGATGGTTCTGCTCTCTGTACTCTCATTTTAACCACTTCTTACATTTTTGAATTTTTTCACTTTTTTCTGCTGTTTTTCTGATATTAAAGCCAGTTCGAACAATTACATGGTGTTTTGTTTCCATGTACCCCAGGGCTAAAACTTCCACCAGTCCCCTGTCTCTTTTTTACATTTTTTTCTGAGCATTTATGTATTTTTAAGTAAAAATACAGTAAAGAAAGTATAATAAAGCAGTTGATGCTTTGCTGATCCACTCATTTTTTGGAAACCTTTTTTTTTGACCATAAAAGAAAGATATGGACAGAGGGAAACACCAAAAATACAGGAAGTCTTTTTTTTCACCAATGGCCCCATATAACATTTTTCTTTTTCAATTTTTTGTTTATTTTTTTCTATGCATCCTAGCCAAACTCTTTCTGGGTGCTTCAAAGTTCTGAAGGACCCTATTTGGCTCCTCTTTTTGTACACTTTTCCATATTTTGAATCCACTAAATCCATTTTTTATGTCTGGCAAAAAATTAGGTCACCTATGCGACCTGTTTTTGGGGGTTGTTTTTTTTTTTTTTTTTTTTTTTTAATTTTTACTTGCCATTGTTGAAATATTAGTGTCATGCACTTGTTAACAGTATGCTGCTACCCTTTTGTAGATTTTTTAACCGCTCCGTCATTTTGCTAATGGGAGTTTTCCGGTCAGGGGGGAGGGGTCCGCTGCAATGTTGACGTTTTTTGTTTTTTATCCCATGATTCCTTCAGTGCCCAGCGGCCCGCCTCGTAAAGTCGAGGTGGAGGCTGTCAACTCGTCATCTGTTAAAGTGATGTGGCGATCCCCAGTGCCCAACAGACAACATGGGCAAATTCGTGGCTACCAGGTGCATTATGTCAGGATGTTTAATGGGGAACCAATGGGCAACCCTGTCATCAAGGACATCCTGATTGATGATGCTCAGGTAAGCACACACCTGCACACCCCACTGCATATTAGGTGATATATTTCAGAGCTTTGACCAATTCAATGCTAAAAGGTACAATTCTTATCAATCGTTTGAGTGCCACTAGCTTTTCATCAAGTAAGGAATAATATTTCAACTGTATTGACAACATATATTGACCAATGAGCCCTTCTGCCTTTTTTAGCTATTAGATCTATACTGGCTGAACCATTAGATCTGATTGTAGGACAACATTTGAAATCCAGTTCTTACAAAAACAACTGGGTTATAATATACACCGTATGTTGGGTTATTTAGTCTCTTAAAATGAGTATTGTATCATGCATAAAAGTTTGAAATCGGTTGAGCCCTGGCAGTGCTATATGCAGAAAAACAGCAGAACTACAGTACACTGCTCTGACATATACAGATACATACAAATATACAAAATTCTACTCACTCACAAGGACACTCATCAACCTGCTCTTATTAAAAGAGTACTGAAGCTAAATACACCCAGAGCATTAGCACACAGCTGCTATGTCACACAGCTGCTATCTCAGTCTATGCAAGGAGTGCTGTCTTAATCCTAGAAATTAAAGATAGTAGGGAAAATAAGAACATTAAACAACACTGCTCCATTCTAGGAGTAACCCAGGTCTATAGTCATATATAATTTTTAACATTCATTTTGCTAAATATACTAAATAAAACTAAAAAGGAATAAATACAAATAACATTATACAGTAAATGGTGATTATATGTAAACTATATCAGTGTGTTCCTTGTGAAAGTCCACTATTACTTGTGGTTTCCATCAGAAACCTGGTTCAGTCAGTCAGTCCTTCATTAAATTAAATCAGGAGCTGCTGGCGGAGTTTCACAAATCCAAACAACGTCTGGAGGAACCGAGGAGGAATCTGGAACCGAACCTGTGTTCTCCTCGCCAGCTCACATAATATCAACTACTTTTACAAACAAAATAAATCTTGATACTTTTTTACTGCTTTCTTTTTTACTGTTTACATTTATTCTAATGTTAATTTTGCAGAAAGACACTTTATCACACGCTGAGAAAAATGGCTTTAAACAATATTGCTTTTGCACAATATTGGGTGTGCCCAACTCCTGTCCTGGAGGTATGGTTTCCCACACAGTTTGGTGATTTCCCTGCTCAAACACACCTGGTTTAGCTAACCTGTTTTTCGCCAGATTTAATGAGTGTGTTTGAGAAGGGGAACTACAAACTGTACTGGACACCAGTCCTCCAGGACCAGAGTCAGGAATACATGCTGTTTCCCTGCTGGAAAGGATGAAATGGAAATGGATATTGAAACCCTCTCCCAACCCCCCAGCTCCTCGTCTTAGATGAATATGGTTAATAATAGTAGGGACATTAACTCCAATGAACTTTTTCCATCTCACATGGCATGTACATGATTATATGGCTTTAAATGAAAAGTGGGGATAGTGATGAAATCTGCCTCCCCGGCCACACATCAGTCTAGCAGGCTTTTCCGTGAAATTCTCACCATCTAACATTAATGCTAACATAATGGAGTCTATTCATCATGACAAATTGTCATCTTGCAATTTTACACTGCAAAAAATGCTCTTAGTATAGTGAAATGATCTCAGATCTAATCTAAATAGTCTAAAGAGCATTCTCATAATGAGATTCCTGAAAGAATGTTATAATAATTAAGACACTTATTTACCAAATTGCTTTGTTTCAAGTCATTTTAGTGACATTTACAGTCAAATACAAAATACAACCCTTCCAGATGAATAAGAGATTAAGAAAAAATGGAGAAAAGACAATTGAGCACCTTTACAGCAATGAGTCTCCTCCTATGAGACCTCTCCTAAACACAGGCCCTCTCCAGATCCTCCAGGGTCCTAAATTCTCTTTCTTCTTCAGGTTCAACCCCAAGGGGTTTTCAACAGGGTTTAGGTTAGTACACTTGGGTGCCCATGTCAAAAACTTCTTTCTGTGGTCACTGAAAGAATTTGTGTGGATTTTGATTGGTTTTAGATCCATCCAGTTTTTCATTTTACAAGTTGTGGTACTAGATGGAGTCCACGATGCCAAGTATCCTAATAAAGTCATGGGGTCTTTGGAAGAAAACCAGCCCCAAAACATCACAGATCTTCTACCATACATAACGGTGTGGATGAGGTCTTTTCTGTATAAGCATTCTTCTTTTTACGCCAGGCCTACATTAACCTAAAGTTCAGTTGCATCTAGCAAACTCAAGACATTTACATTCATGATTACATGAAGAAATCTTTCTTCTGGCCTGCCTTCCGAAACATTTTTTAACATGGAAGTGTAATTGACTCCAAAATGCCAGGCAGTTTCGCCAGAGCTCTACATTTTCATGCATTTAGCTTTTTCTTATGACTCTTTATGTCTCATTTAATTTGTGTATTTTCCATGTTGATGAATGGCTAAGAGAATGGGGTGGTGGTGGATACTTGCCGCTGGACCAAGAGGTCATAGGTTCAAATCCTACCTTCCGCACACCACCACTGGTTTCCTGAGCAAGACCCTCAACCCCAAGTTGCTCCAGGGAGACTGTCCCATTTAGTTAGGGAATAGAAGTCATTTTGGATGAAAGCATCTGCTAATGCCGTGAATGTAAATTTGGCCTCTGTGTCACCTCATATTTGTACCCCAATGAATTATCCCAATCATCTGTCTTTTCCAAGGGTGCCAACAATTATGGTGTTGACTGTAAAGTAAAATATTGCTTGAAGCAAGCAACACTTTTCTCTTTTACTAACTAAAATGACTATATTTGTCTTGGACAACAATCTCATAATGAGAAATATTTATATTTAATTGAATTTGCCAAGAACTTTTTTTGCAGCTTTGCTGGTTTTTTCCAAAGGGGCTAATTAGCATATTGTGTATGTACATTTGTCCTGTTTTCCCCAACCCTATCTCTGCATGTGTGTATTTGTCTGTTGTAACTTAGCTTGTAACTTAGTTTCTGTTGTTTTTCTCCCTTATCTTCCAACCCCCTCACGTCTAAAACAGTGGGAGTATGATGATTCGACTGAATATGTAAGTAAAGATGAAAGTGTGTCTGAGAGTAAATCCTGTTTACTCCCACACCTCTTTACAACTAAAGAGGTGTGTGTGTGTGTGTGTGTGTGTGTGTGTGTGTGTGTGTGTGTGTGTGTGTTTAACATTAACATCATTCAGACAAAAGCTAGCTCAAAGGCATGTGTAAAAGCATAGATAATGTGTTTTTATTAGTGTTCAGATTTATTGCCGTGAATGAAATGGTTTGCTTTGGGTAGATACAGAATCACTAAAACACAGAATGCCCTCAAACTACCCAAATCATCAGGGTGGCTTATTGCAGTTTTTTTGTTCTGTTTTATTTCTTGCCACTGGGTCAGAAACAGATTTCTACATTTTCATATAGAACACTTGTAATTATCATATAGAAAATATAAATATATTAGA
>JBBJLS010000082.1:1035275-1045895 GCA_037577275.1 Bryconaethiops microstoma | reverse complement strand
TGTGTGTGTGTGTGTGTGTGTGTGTGTGTGTGTGTGTGTGTGTGTGTGTGTGTGTGTGTGTGTGTGTGTGTGCTTGAAGGGCCTTTGGGGCCGGCAGATTACGAGGCTGTTTATCTGAGTGCATTTGCAAGTCTAAACAAAAGGATGAAGAGAAGAAGAGATTGTTCGGCTTCGTAGTAATTAACCACAGTCCACCCCCGCAGCTCCGGCTGTAATTAGCTGGACAGAACGAGTGAGAGAGAGAGAGTGCGTGTGTGTGTGTGTGTGTGTGTGTACACATAACCGAACACACTAGCTGGCTTTCCATCAACTTTATGAGAATACTTCTCTCTTTCTCTTATTCTATCATTTTCTCTCTCGTTCTCTCTCTCTCGTTCTCTCTCTCTCTCTCTCTCTCTCTCTCTCTCTCTCTCTCTCTCTCTCTCTCTCTGTCTGTCTCTCTCTCATTGTGCTGTGAAGAGAAAAGAACATTTACCACCATCGCCCCAAACCTGCGGGTTGTCGTGACAACGGATGCTTGGAGACGGGGGTATCCAGGCGTTATGGCAACAAATGGGAGAGACAATCCACTGACATGATAGGATAATACAGGGGTCAGCGATTTTTCACCACACTGACCAAGAGAGAGAGGCAGAGAGACAGAAAGAGAGTGAAAGAGATGGAAATAAGGAGAGAGAGACAAAGTGAGAGTGTGTGTGAGAGAGAGAAGAAGGGAGAAAGAGAGAGAATAAGAGAGAAAGCAAGACACACATTGAGAGAGAGAGATTGATAGACAGAACGAGAGAGTGAGAGTGTGTGAGAGAGACAGACAGAAAGAAAGAGAGTGAAAGAGAGTGTGTAAGAGAGTGTGTGAGAGAAACAGAGTAAGAAGGTGAGAGTGTGTCAGTAAGAGAGACAGACAGAAAGAAAGAGAGAGAATGTGTGAGAGAGATAAAATGAGAGAGTCAGACATACATTGATAGAGAGAGTGAGAGAGAGTAAAAGGGAGAGAACATGAAAGTAGGAGAGGATATTTTATTTTATTTGGACTAGAAATGAAAAAAAGTTCAAGATCAGTATAAAATATAATTCTTATATATTTTTTGAAGTGATGTAATAGCAGAGCCAGTTTGGTTCCTTTAGGAAAGTTTCTGTGGATTCTGCACCGGTCACCAGTTACCAGTTTTCCCAGATTGTCGTGGTTCGTGACAGATTTGATCTCAGGACCATTGTTGAAGGCACGTGTTGATGAAAGCAGGAGCCCTGTGTGTCTTTGAGAGCTATTTGTTGAAGGACACAGGAGAATTGAGGGTCTCGTTTCTCTGCCAGCGTCAAGTCAAGCGGAGGTGAAACCTGGCTCCATCAGCGGCGCTTAATCGTACAGAAAGTGCGCTGGTGATTAAAAGCCCTCAGCCCCGGCTCTCCTGGTGAAAACTCGTGGGTTAGCGAACCCCTGCGCTCCGAGTCGAGGCGGTAATGTGGAAATTTGCAGCGCTGCAGCGTTTAAGTGGTTTAATGAAGAGTCCTGGCCCCAGTTCCCGCTTTTCCCGCCATTATGCCGCGTTAGCGAAGAGCGCTAGTGCTAATCGAAGTACAGCTAATTGAAGTCAGCTGCATTGCGCTTTCTGACAGGAAAAGAGTTTTGGCCTTCGCTCTTCAAAGTCACAGAGAGACAGAGAAGGACCTTTTTAGCTCTGGAAGTGGAGGAGAGTGAGAACATGACACGACTTCACTGCGGCAACTCTACTACTGCTGCAAGTAATAATAATAATAATAATAATAATAATAATAATACTTCAGTAACGCTGTAGAACATGTAATGATCCTGCCACTGGTATACAGGAACTGTGCTGTACCTAAACTGTACTGCGATGGTACAGAACTTGCAGCACGCTTTGATTTTCCAGTGTATCACATTCTGGTAATGAAGTTTCTGATGCATCAGTACTGCAATTCTCTCCCCACACTTTATGACCGGTCAGCCAACTTGGTAGCGATGTCCTGGATCACCTTCATGTTTCTCACAGAGTTAAAGAGAAATTTGTTCGCATCATAGAAAACTCCCACTGAAATTTAACTTCAGCCCAAACAGATAGCTGTGCTGACTAAAACTTCCCAGTTTTTAGTTTGTATCCCCATTAAAAGTAAAGAAGTCCTCTTTCCAAGTCCGTCTGTTGTCATGACAACATTTTGACGAATCAGAAAGCAGTGACACAATCAGCTGCGGCCAATTTGGTCCTGATGTCGAGCATCTTGCGTAAGGCTGGGCTTCGGGTTTCTTGATTTGTAATGGAAAGACATTTGTTTGCGGTATGGTACCACACCTTGTGCCAGTGGAAAAGTACCATTAGATGCTTTAAGGATTCTCTTTAAGATGCTTTAAGGATTCTCCTCTAAGGTCCTGAGGAAGTTTTCTTTTACACACACACCATAAAGAGCGTCCCGATGGACAGCATCACAGCCTGGTTTGGGAACTGCACCATATAGATCAGACAGGCTCTCCAGAGGGTAATATGAGCTCTCCAGCCTCCAGCGATGCTGGACCAAGGCCAGGAAGATAATAAAGGACCTCAAACTAATAGTGGACTCTTTTCTCTGCTGTGGTCACAAAACTACTGAAGGCCCACTCAGGGGATGAGCATCTTCAAGGCCCCCAACTATTTCTATATATAAGACTGTGCAAAAGTCTTGGCTTCATCTCTATTTATTTTTATTTGAATGACCTGGTTGGTGCACAAATACAGTTTATGCCTGTCAAAATATCTTATCTTTGACATATTGAGTAGATTAAATGAAAGAAATTGGAACAAATATTTTACTTTGACAGGCTACAAAGTGCCTAAAGATACAAGGAGTCTAGATAAAGGAGTTTCACTCAGAATTCAGCACCACCAGTATACTGATCACCGCCTGATCATCTGGAATCATCTGCTCCTGTTTCTTCACTGCTTCTGGACTTTAGTTAGACTTTATTATACTCAAACGATTCATACGTAGGTCACTGTGTGTCTTAACAAACAAAAAACATTTCTCTGAAACTAGTCAGGTTCAGGAATGGACTGAAAATGAGAGCCTATGTTAGAAATACGAGAACGTCTGGCTCTTTGGAAGCAAAATATGAAGAAACGATGGGGCACAGTACTGCATGAAAATTTATTTTTTTATGATAATTCTGCCCGTTGGCACCCGTTGTACTGAATGTGGTTATGTATGTGACCAGTCAGGTTTGATTTGATCTGATTTGATTTGACCCTGACACAAGGGTAACATTAAAGCGCATGACATAGACATAAACATGCCATAAACAAGTCATGGCAGATGTCATTTGCTGTCATGACTTGTCATGAAAGATGTTCTGCTGTAAAATCTGACAAGACATTTTTATGGCCATGAAAACATGTCGAGATGTCGAGGTGTGATGTTCTGCTATTATACTCTGGCTATAGTGGCCTTCCATTGGCATGTCATTTCTTCATTCCTTTCTCTCTCTTTCTATCCCTCTATCCAGCACCAGCAGATGAACGAGTGTGTTCATCTCCTGGTTAGCAGTCACACACTGATTATAATGTGTTCTGGCACTGTTTTGCCGTTAATAATTTGTACACACTCGGCCCAAAAGTGTGCACCCGGGTAAAAGCTCCTTCAGCATATATACTTCGCCCATACTTTGCCTCTTCTGCGTGTTCTATGTCTGACCTTGAAGATACAACTGGTCGCTTTCGAGCTCAGACGTACCAACTAGGCTGGTAAAAAGTGATCAAAATTCCATGCAACCCATAGAGAAACTATAGCGCAAACATCAGAGTAGATTGTGTTATTAATGTGAAATCATATTTAATAATCAGGTGTTTTGAAAGGCCACAATTCATAAGATGTTGTTGAAAGGAGTTAATTTTAGCACATATCGTTTTGTCCAAACAAGCCAAGTTTTGATAAGCTACAACATCCTGCTCAATGTAAAAAGGCTACTTCATTAGAAACACCTACCTTATATTTCTTACTGGCCACTTTATTAGAAACACACCCACCTTGTGCTTCCTCTCACTGTCCACTTTATTAGAAACACCCACCTTGAGTTTCCACTCGCTGGCCACTTTATAAGAAACATCCACCACATATTTCTTACTGGCCACTTTATTAGAAGCACCCACATTGTGTCTCCACTCACAGGCCACTTTATTAGAAACACATTAAGCACTGTAGCCCACCTGTTACTGCAGTTCATGATCTTCCCTCTACTCCTCATCAGTTTCTGACCACTGGATTATTTGGGTGGCAGCCTGTTCTCAGGTCAGCAGTGACACTGCTATGGTGGTGTGTGAGGCGCTGTTTTGAGTGTATTACTTTTCCCTGCCCTGAACATGCCTTCTCTGTCTCTTTCTTCTGTGGTGACCTTTGCAGTGCCGGCGTGGGCCGGACTGGCTGCTTCATCGTGATCGACGCCATGCTGGAGCGGATCAAGCACGAGAAGACGGTGGATATTTATGGCCACGTGACGCTAATGCGCGCCCAGAGGAACTACATGGTCCAGACGGAGGATCAGTACGTCTTCATCCATGACGCCCTCCTGGAGGCCGTCACCTGTGGCAACACTGAGGTCCCTGCCCGCAACCTTTACGCCTACATCCAGAAACTCACTCAGATCGAGACGGGAGAGAACGTCACGGGCATGGAGCTGGAGTTTAAGGTACGCTACCAATGCAGAGATTCATTTAGATACAGTTTAATACAACAGTTTGGCTACAGATCTTAACCCCTGATTTTGTGTCTTAAATTTGCTTCTGGAGCATTTATGAACATTTATGCACATCAATAAGCATGGTGCTAACCGCATACTTAAAACCGGGTCAGTAATCTGTAATAGAACTGCTTACTGGTTTCAGACGTTTTATCACAAAGTGTTATCTGTAAAAATGGTGGAAATATACTCACAGTAGCTATAAACTGTTAGAGCAAATTAAATCTTCAATTTTGTAGATACTTTTTACGGGTTCTAAATTGTGGAGGGCACATTGCTCAGCAGTCACAGGGGCAAAACATTCTGCAATAAAAACAGAAAACTGGATTTGTTTTGACTGAAAAGTGGCCCATCTATTAAATTCGGCTCCACTACATAACTTGCTAACTTGGGAAACGCCTATGATTTAGCAGCCTAATACTCATTTTTGAGAGCTACAAATTGCACTGAAAAATTCTTTGTGACACATTTTTGACACACTTTTAAGTTTTTTTTTGCAAGAACTATGTTATTCATACATTATTTAATGTACTTTCAAAATAGCATTTTTTCAGCGTGGCTAACATAAGCAACGTAGAGAAATATTTCCGTGCTGTTTAATACTCATGCATATCTTTGTTCACCTCCCTCTAGTTCTGTTTTGAGATCAGTTGCTGTACAGCCTGATTTTGCAAACTGAAATCATTCCAGTTCATCATGGAAAATTGATTAAGTCTGTAGTGTCTGTAGTGAATTTGCCTTGACATGTACTTTGCTGGACTTGTAACCCAGCAGTCGTGTTTGTAGTGACTGCATTGACTCCTTCTCTGTGATAAGGTTGGTGTACACTACCATAAAATGGGTCTAGTTACGTCCCTGTGATAAGTCTGTGATCTGGGCCAACTGTGTGAATCTGATTTCACTGAACTACAGTGCTAAGCCTTTTCTCGCTAGACCGTTTAGCATTGTGTAACCTCACCCAGCTCAAGCTAAAGGCCCAGAAGGCCTGCAGATTTAGTTCACTACTCCACACCTGATTGAGCCGAACAAAATGAGTTGAATCAGGTGTGCTGAAAAAGTGGCGCATCCCTTCGAGGCCTGCGGTTCAAGAAGGCTGAGCTTTTACATTAGCGCTAGCCTGAGGGAGCTGCTGTAATGACGCGTATACAGTGTTCCCTTAGTTTAGCTATTAGCAGCATTTACTCACTTTTTTGCGTTTGCAGGAAGCTTACACTGTTTTTCCCCCCCCCTACTTTTCTGCCTTTACTGACAGAAGTTCCCGAATCTCAGTTTCCCCTAATCTCAGTTTTTATTGACCATTTTCTGAACCTTCCGAGGTTTGTTTTCTTCTGGTGTCACAACAGTCACATCAACAAGCCCATTATGTCATTGTGAATTCTGCTGAAAATGACTCATCAATTTTCTGCTGAAAATTACACATCACACAGACTTTGTACCAGGTCGGTTTAATATCTAGTCCAATTTGGATATTTGCATTTACACATACGGTCAGTATGAAACACGATGCACTTAAATTGTGCTGAACCCTACCTTAGCATATCCCTGAAAATACATCAAACCCCTTCATTCGAGTGGCCGTTAAATTGTGAAACCGACCCCTTAATTTTACTTTAAAATTAGTTTTAATGCATGAGTGTGAAACCACTTACTCTTAAATTTAAGGCGTTAATTCAGGAGGTTCTATTATTTAAGGGGCAAATTTGAACAAGTAAGTGGAAAATTCAGTAGTTTTACCCCTTAATCAGCCGTAATCTGTGCACTTTCTCCCTTGATTTTCCTTCGTTTCCTGTTTGGAAATGGGGTAAAATTAAGGCGTTTGGTTTCGTAGTGACGACTATGCATGAGTCTTAGGCTAAGTTAACATTAGAATAATTTAGGTAAAAGTAGTTGATATTTTGTGAGCTGGTGAGGAGAACACAGACTCAGTTCCAGATTCCTCCTCGGTTCCTCCAGCCGTTGCTTGGATTTTGAAACTCCATTGGCAGCTCCTGATTTAATTTAATGAAGTAACAACAGGCCTGAGTCGGTTATTTGAACTACACTGTAATACTGGGCCTCCATGAGGAGAGATCTGGGAATGATGTAAACATACATAAAATCAGTATGTACTGTATTAATATTATTTTTATATATTCTAATATTAGCTTTTTAAAAACATACACTGCTTAGATAAACAAGTTTTACAGATAATTTTGCACGGTACTTTTCCTCCAGGTAATGTATAGAAAATTTTAGGATGTATGGGTGGAAGAGGCTTTAGACATTCAATGTTGGTTTTTGTCCCCATTTTATGCTCATTTCTCCAAAATTCATTCTTGCTACACCAACAGTCCGTTAAAACTAGTCTCAGTGCCCTGTGGTACTGAACAATGAACCCCTTCCCACAGTGTATTAGTGTCTACCCTTCCGATTCTGACTGCAAATCACACTAGACCTCCTGACATTTTACACACAAACACACATTCTGCTCGCATTCAAGAGAACTGAATCAGAACTGTTTCAGCTTTCAAATCTGTTCAGCCAGCGCGGGCGCTCCGTCAATGCGACTTTTGATTGAAGAGGAAAACTGCAGGAATAAACCCTCTGACACGTCCGCCATCAATTCACGTCAGACTTTAACAGATAGACCACTGCAGCCGCCTTCGGCTGCTCGCAATCACAGCGGCAGCGGAAAAGAAAAAGAAAAAGCACATCTCTGGCCTGGGGAAGCGCTGTTTTTCTGTTTTTCCTCGTGTCGTTTCACTCTGCTGCGCGTTTACAGCAGCTGCGGCCTCTCAGCCTTGGAAACAATCGAAGGAGAAGTCAGTCTTCGGTCAGAACGGGATGGAGGAACACACCTCAAAAGAAAGACTCCCTGGGCCTTTTTGCTTATATTTTGTTTTGGTTTTTTTCCTTTTTGAGCATTCTTTTTGGGGCTTTTTTCTCTTTTTGTCTTAAAAAATGAAAAAATAACAGACTATAATACACATTATTGTCCCAACTTACTGCTAGAGGTCTGTTATGTTTCTTTCTCCCTCTCTCTCTCTCGATCTCCCTCTCTCTCTCATTCTTTCTCTCTCACCCTCTCTCTCGCCATATGTTTCTCTCTCTCTCTCTCTTTCTCTCTTTCCCTGTCTCAATCTCTTTCTCTGTCTCTCTCTCATTCTTTTTCTCTCCCTCTTATTCTCCCGCTTTCTCTCTTTCTCATTATATCTCTTTCTTTTTTTCTCTCTCATTCTGTCTCTCTCTCTTTCTTCCTCTTTCTCTCTCTCATTCTACCTCTCGCTCTTTCTCACTCTCTTCCTTCTCTTTCTTGGTCTCTCTCTCATTCCCTCTTTCTCCCCCTCCTCTTTTTGTTGGACTTTTTTCTTTATTATCTGATTTTTTCATTTGCTTTTCCTTTTTTTCTTTCATTTTTGTGCATTTTTAGGTGATAGGGCTTTTTCTCTTTTGTCTTTTCTTTTAACTTAAAAATAACAGACTATAATACACATTATTGTCCCAACTTACGATGAGGCAGCCTGTTATGTTTCTTTATTCTATCTGGGCCTTTTCCGAAGCCTTTTTTGGGGGTTTTAGAGCATTGATTTGTTTTTGCCCCATCGCCGACCCTCCTCTGAGGAGTGGTTCCAGCTCTTTTTACTGCAGCGGGTCTTCAGACGACTCACAGACTGCTTGGGGCCTGTGGTTTCCTCCAGGCCACTTACACTGCTTTAATACAGAAACAACCCAAACACACCAAGCCGAGCCCGCTCTCACGCAAAGCCTGGCAGAGACCGCCTCACTCTCTATTTCTGTCTTACCAGTTCCCTTATTGCCAAAGCCGTTAACAATAACAATAAATTGAAGAAGGGAAGAAAACGCAGCTATAAAACAATGGAAAATGTGTTTTCTCTCTTTGTCTGTCTCTTTCTCTTTCTCGCTCTCTCTTTCTCTCTCATTCTCTCTCTCTCTCTCTCTCATTTGCTCTCTCTCATTCGCTCCCTCAATCTATTTCTCCCTCTTTCTCTCCCTCTTCTTCTCCTTCTCTTTCTCCCTCTTTCTCTCTCTCTTCATCTCCTTCTCTTTCTTCCTCTTTCTCTCTCTCTCTCTTTCTCCTTTTTCTCCATCTTACTCTCTCTGTCTCTCTCTGTCTCTCTTTCTCTCTCTCCTTCTTCTTCTCTTTCTCTTTTTCTCTCTCTCCCTCTTTCTGTAGTTCTCGTTCAATTGGTTTTATTGGTTACACAGTTAAATAATAATAAATTACCAACAGTCATGAGTAATAGAAATAAATAAAAGATCAATGTAGAAATAAAAGATAAAAAGTATTACAATAAAAAGTAGAGAACTATAATAATAATACATGTAATCTCAGTAATAATTATCCCACTAATCAACCTGCTGTTATAGAATCTCTAAATCTCATGAGGAACAGACTCTTAGCGACCCTGAAGGAGTGTGTGTGTGTGTGTGTGTGTGTGTGTGTGTGTGTGTGTGTGTGTGTGTGTGTGTGTGTGTGTGTGTGTGTGTGTGTTTGTATTGATAAACAGTACATACAGTGCTACTGAGTGTGTTTTGTAGTGAACACTTCAACACTGTTTTGTGACCTCCACAGTCTGACCTCCACAGTCCGACCTCCACTGTTTTGTGACCACAATGGACTGTTAATAATGAGTATCTCAGAGGAAAAGAGGAAAAAATAAAATGAGAGAGAAGAAAAGAGAAGAGTAAAAAGAGAAGAGAAGACAAGAAGAGAACAGATGAGAAGAAGGAGGGAGGAAGTAGAGAGAACTGAAAAGAAAATGAAAGAAAATGAGAAGAGAAGAGAAGACGAGCACAGATGAGGAAAGAAGGAAGTAAAAAAGGACAAAGAGAGAAAATTACAAAGAAAGAAAAATAAATAATTAACAAGAAATAGAGAAAGAAAAATGAATAAATACATAAAGAAAAATGAAAAATAAGAGAAAGAAAAAAAAATTAAGAAAGAAAGAAAGGTAAAAGCGATAGGTAAACCAGAAAACCGGTGTTAAGGAGAGGATAGGTGACAGAGGTAGAGGAACTTGAAGGAAAAACTGACAACGGATTCAGAGTGTTTTCTTTTTATCTTTTGCAGCGTTTGGCCAACACGAAAGCCCACACCTCTCGCTTCATTAGTGCCAATCTGCCCTGCAACAAGTTCAAGAACCGCCTGGTGAACATCATGCCCTACGAATCCACGCGTGTCTGTCTGCAGCCAATCAGAGGAGTGGAGGGGTCCGACTACATCAACGCCAGCTTCATAGATGGGTACAGGTGGGTAGCACACTTCACCAAGACCATGCTGTCCTCCTGCTTTTATACAGCACTTCTACAAAAAGTAAAGAAAAAATATGAATTAAATGTATTTTAATACCTGTAATTCCTTCCACCAAAAAAGTAGATCCTCCTGTGTTACAGATAGAGATGCAAAACTGAGCTCAGCTGGTTAATTTTTGATCAGATTTGTTGATGTTGTTCCATTCGATTCTGTCGATCAGTTTGTTTAACGTTAAATTTACTGAGGGACGACTATGGATTGAGAATTTGATCTATACTTTATGATCGTGCTCTTCTTCAATATTGGACCAAACGGGCTGCAGTGTGAAATACAATCCTAATAAAGTTATAGAGATGTAGTGAGAAAGTGAAGTAAAGAGGTAAGTGAGATATAATGAGGTAGAGAGTCAGGTGAGATACAGTGAGGTAGAGAGGCAGGTGAGATACAGTAAGGTAGAGAGGCAGGTGAGACACAGTGAGGTAGAGAGGCAGGTGAGTTACAGTGAGGTAGAGAGGCAGGTGAGGTACAGTGAGGTAAAGAGGCAGGTGAGATACAGTGAGGTAGAGAGGCATGTGAGGTACAGTGAGGTAGAGAGGCAGGTGAGATACAGTGAGGTAGAGAGGCAGGTGAGATACAGTGAGGTAGAGAG
>JBBJLS010000082.1:986733-997359 GCA_037577275.1 Bryconaethiops microstoma | reverse complement strand
TGCTGAATGCTGAGTGGTTGGAACTCCTTTATCTAGAACTCCTTGTATCTTTAGACACTTTGCAGCCTGTCACAGTACAACATTTGTTTACATTTCTTTAATTTAATCTCCTCAGTGTGACAAAGATAGAGGCGAAAAATAGTATTTTTGCACCAATGTTTGCACAGTACTTTACATTACATAAAAATTGCTTTATTTGCTAGGTACACCTGCGATGCCGTAGTAACCACCTAGCAACACTTTAGCAACAACCACGACGGTCACCATAGCAACCACCTGCAATGCCCTAGTAACCACGTAGCAACACCCTAGCCACCACCACACTTACCATAGCAACCTCACTTAGCATTTTCTTGTTGAAATGCATTCTCGTGTGCAAGGTATTCTAGGTTATATTGCAAGGTGCTGTTGCTCTGTATAGTAATATAATTGCAATATTTTTCAATATCATGCAGCACTGCATAATACAGTAGACAAATAAATAAACAATGATATATGTATACTGTATATGATATACAAAATGCAGCCATAAACGGCATCACTAAACACAGAACCTCAGTGTGTGAACCAAATGTATTTAAAACAAAATATATAGACTGGTGCAGGTGTACTAAAATTCAATAAGAAGAACAGTAGTACTAATTAGTAAACAGATCAGTGTGTGTGTTACACGTGACGTAAAACCAATATGTGGGATGTTATAAGTCAGAATGATTGTTGCATCAGTTTTTCTGCTCCTTCTCTCTCGCCAGGCATCCTCCTGCACTCTCTACTCTCGTCACGCCGAGCTGGCTGATGTTGCTGGTGATAATGAGGAGGATGGTGGTGATGATGATGGTGGTGATGATGCTGGTTTATTTACTTGGACTACCTCCCATTTGCTCCCTACAGCGCTTAATGACTGGATTATTTCATCAATTAGCCATCAGCGAGCCCGAGAGGACCCATTGATCGGAAGGCAGAGGCCAGTGAATGTTCTTTAGCCTGGTAGCTTGACTGCATGCTGTAAGAGTAACAAACATTTTAGGGCTTTATTTCTAAGATTATTCCACACAAACAGCAACTTAGAGGACAGTATTTTCACAATACCATGATATATCAAGTATGTGAGTTTTCTTTTGATGCACTAGTGTGTGTAAAAAAAATTTATAAAAGATGAATAAAATGAAAAAGTGCCATGTTTGAGGAATATTATAACAAACATTTTCAGCATTTATTTAAGGAGTGTCTCTAAAAAAAGGATTGTTTTTTATCCTCCAGTATGTTCAAGACCTTTTTACCTGCAGTACACCTGTTATTTCAGCAGGGGGCACTGCTCTTCTTACCTGAAATTGTCCACTCTGAGCAAATGACTGCTCTTATTTTCCCTTTGTTACTGATCTAGGCTCAGTTTTAACTGTTACTATGATATTTCGAGGAATAATACACACATGTCCCCAGTTGTCAGAGCTGAAAAACTGTTCTTTTCAATTTTTCTGTTATTAAAAATATGGCAAGTGTCATATGGGCTTCAATGGAGCACAGAACAAAAGACAGAAACATTAATGGATTGCATCTAACTGACCCAAAACACCAGCACTCATAATAGTTAATAGGTAAATAGAGACTGAGTGCTCGTTATTTTCAGAGAATATTAAAATACATGGACATAGAACTGCTGTCATGCTTGTGGCTGTAGAAGAGAATTCTGGATGCCACTGGATGGATCTCTGTTCTCCATCAACAAATTAATCCATCAACCTAATTTAATGTATGGCAAGTGAAAACTTTCGCTCACGCCTTAAAGACACAACCTGGTTTAACTGTTGGAAATGAGGAGAGGCTGGAAAGTGGTCCTGGAGGAATTGAATTAGGCCTGTTTTTTGGTGCATTAAAGGTCAGCGCATCTTAATTCATGGCAGCTTGTTGGAGGTCATTTGTGTATTGTAGTATGGAAGCATGATAGGAGCAATGTTGTTAGTTATTTTGTATGTTTCTTTATGTTTTTAACTGAAACACAAAAGGCCGACGTCAAGCTGAAGCTCAGTGAAGACCTGCTCTTCCCTTCATGCTTCACCGCCTGGCTGCTAACAGGGGGGGGGGTCTCAGAACGGGACGGTTCACAATTAAACTAAAACGGGCTCCGCCAGCGAGGCCTGCAGAGAGCGGGACGGGACGATTAACTCGCTAATACTAAAGACCATTAGACCTCTCTGTCTCTCTCTCTCTCTCTCTCTCTCTCTCTCTCTTTTAGCCTTAGGGCAGCTTGCGGATTGCGAGAATGGGACGTCGGAGGAGACAGTTTAATGTAATGACCCATTCTGTGATTTTTACAAGGGAGAGTGATTTGCGGCACGAAGGCCTGGACGGCTCCTCTCAGATTTGTCTGAGCGGATATGTGAAATGTTTCCTCCTTTTCTGCATCCCTTCGCCTGTTTGAGTATTAATAACTACTTAAATCATTTAAAAGACCCATATCGTTGCGGGGGAAAAAAATAAAAATAAATTTCCTGATTTGTTTAATGTATAGGAGTTTTAAGGTCACTCGTAGAAAATATATATGAAAATCAAGGCACAAAAAGAGCCAGTTTTGAACTTGTCATGGGTGTGATGTCACAACCACGGGGACTTTTACACATAACCACTCATTTCAGACGTTAAGTTTGATTCTGACACTCCTGAGGATCTGGAACAGTTTGTTCCACACTGTTCAGCTTAGACTTTGAGATCCAATACACGGTACACAATTGGAACCGAGCTTATTTACGTAAATTGCTGTGTTTAAAACTTTGGGTGCCCCGCTCACATGTCGTTCTGTTGAATTCATGCATGGACATTAATGCTATTACTGTTTTATTGTTCAGTTTAACACCTTAGTAAAAGTCAAACCTAAAATTACAGCGGCACATTTGTATTTCATGATTAAATGTTTTCCAGGGTGTTAAACTCGGATAAAAGAAATTGTGCACTGAAATGTGCATTAAATGCTGAGCTTTACATGCGTTCTCTGTATTTTCAGTGCGTGTATTTTTAGACAATCAACAAAACCTCATATGATCCAAGGGGTGTGAAAACTTTTGCACGCGAGTCACAAAAAAAAATCTGGGTTCATTGTCAGAAATAAGGACAGGCTGGAAAATTGTGAGTGAATTAGACTTGTTTTCGGAGCGTTAAAGCGTCATGGTTGATAGAAGTGCACTTTAGTAGTGGAAAAAAAACATGAAATCGTGGAATACAAGCACCAAAACAGCAGTGTTGCCACTGTGGAGCGACCTTGGGTAGTACCACCCTCCGCTGACCTGCCTGAGAGGAAAAGCAGAGCTAAACGTGTAGACGTTTTCCAGCTCGACCACGTTTCTCTCGCAATGGGACATTTCCCTGCAGTTTATCTGCAGCGCTGCATGAGCTTCTCCTTTCCAGGAGCTCAGTCTGACTGGCAGCTCCGCTCTCGTCCTGCTGCCTCACACCTCCCGCCTCCCCGGAGTGGTGGTCTGTTAATCTGTTTAATATGGTGCAGGAAAACAGGCAGCAAGATACTGGGAAAGCCTGCAGGTCACTGAGGGTCTGCGTGTACGCCCAGTTCCATATTCTGGACCTGAAGGACAGTTCAGACTTACAGCAGGGCTGTAGTCACTTTGGATACAGTCACAAAACCTTGTTCATTCCAGAATAAGGAAAAAGCGCTCCTCACTTTCAGTGTAAGTTAATGGAACTGGATTTTATGCACCTTTTTTTTTTTTTTTTTTTATGGACATGATTTGGACCATTTCTGTGGTCAGATCACAATGATATTTGGAAACAATGTAAAAAGCAGCTGGTATTTTGTCACATTTGTAAATTAGGTAAAAAATTAAAAAAAAAAGACCAAAATGGAAATTATATACTCCATTACAAAGGATTATTTAGCCCTTGCTACCATTGTACTTGAAATTTGAACTGCCACAGAAATAAAACACGACTGAACTTCTACTAAATGGTTGGAGACAATTTGTTTTCCCTAGTGAAAAAACATGCATGGAATCAAATCTTCATTCGTTCAGTTATTTATTAATTATTCTAATAAGGGTCATGGGGTTGGTTGGGGTTGTGATTGGGACCCGGGGGGGGGGTGTCTGTCCCAGTAGTCAAAGGGTGAAAGACATAGAAGCCCCCTGGACAGGTCACCAGTTCATCACAGTACCATATTTTGTGTTTCATTTAAAAAAAGCATCAAATTTGGATCCAAAAATACATTTTTGAGGAAAGATTGAGTCTTGCTTTATGGGTTAAGAACAGGCTGCTCTGGAGCCAAGAAACAAGAGAAACACTGGTGTTCCATTTATTAATTGTTTTCTTACAGATTGTGTTGCTTTTGTGAAAGTCAAAGATAGTCTCAGTCTCTGTCTCTCTCTCTCTGTCTGTCTCTCTCGCTCTGTCTCTCTCTGTGTCTCTCTCTCTTGCTCTGTCTCTCTCTGTCTCTCTCGCTCTGTCTCTCTCTCTCTCTCTTTCTCTCTGTCTCTCTCTCTCTCTTTCTCTCTGTCTCTCTCTCTCTCTCTCTCTCTCTCTCTCTCTCTCTCTCTCTCTCTCTCTCTGTCTCTCTCTCTCAGTCTCTCTCCCATCATTTCCCCTTCTTGGCTTCCTGGACTCAGGTGGCTTTGGGTCACAATATCCTGTCAGCTCAGATAATGGTCAGGAAAGCGGAAAGAGATGGAAGAGGAGAGAGAGAGGGAGAAAGAGAGAGAGAGAGAGAGAGAGACAGAGAGACATAGAGAGAGAGAGAGAGAGAAAAAGAGTGAGAGAAAGAGAGAGAGAGGGAAAGAAAGAGTGCGAGGTTAATCAATGTGGCAGTCCACAGAAACTTCAGGAACAAAAGACGTGATTCAGTCCAACCCACACACACACACACACACACACAAACCGAATCACACACAGATTCTGTTTCTGTCGTTCTCGCTCTCACACTCACTCTATACACCGATCTCCCTCCAACCCGTCTGTCACATTAAATCCTTCTTTTTCTTTTTCTCCACTTTATTTCTTTACCCGTCTTCTGAACCAAGTTTGTCCAGGCGGGCTTGACATGCCATCCTGCTAAACCTGGTTGAAAAAGAGTTGTTATCACTTCAAATAAATGACATTGTCGTGAAACCTACACATTTTCATTTAATATTTTTAAATGAACACAAATGAAGGAACCAAAAGGTTCCCTAGCTAGATTAGCCAATTAGCCACAAGGCTAACCTTAATTAACGTATGATAGCAATGTAGACTTAGTAACATGAACGGAATAGAACCATCACATTTATACAGTTTTCCAACCCCAGATATGGTTGATTAAGACTTTAGAATGAGGACCTCGACACTAAAGTTGCAAACACTAGAAGCGACGTTAGCCTCGTAGCTCAAGTTCAAATGTAAACAAGCAGAATTTGGACTCCAAAAACGCCTCGACTGGTGAAACATTATGAGACCAAATTTAAAGCTTTTAGTGCGTGAACCTTGAGGTTCTTCAGTTTATCAGGATTCAAACTTTTAACTGGTGTCCTACTGTGCAAAAGTCTTTAGCACCAAAAATAACGTTTAAAAACTGTTTAGACGACCAGTGTGTGTTTTTATCACATTAATATTACTAAATGTACTAAATAAAGCTAAAAAGAATTAATAGTAATAGCAATCTAAAGTAAATAGTGATGTTATGTTCGGTATGTCAGTGAGTTCTTGTGGAAGTTCAGTTTTACTGTAGTTTCATCAGAAACCTGGTTCGACTCAATCAGTCCTTCATTAAATTAAATCTGGAGCTGCTGATAGAGCTTCACAATTCAAACAATGGCTGGAGGAACCGAGGAGGAATCTGGAACCGAACCTGTGTTCTCCTCACCAGCTCACACTATATCAAATACTTTTATACACACTGAACTAATCCTGATACTTTTACTGCTGTTTGTATTTATTCTAATGTTTACTTTGCTGGCAGAAAGACACTTTATCACACACTGAGAAAAATGGCTTTAAACAATTTGCAGAGGGGTCTAAGACTTTTTCACAAGACTGTACATCAGAATCCACTTGAAAAAACACTTTCCAGTCCCACAGAGCTCCAGGCCTTTAGTACTTTGACCTGAATTCTGCTGAGGCCCCCTTGTGGTTACTGTTATAATGACAACACCGGTGTCGCTCTCTCTTTCTCCCTCTCTCTTTCTCCCTCTCTCTCTCTCTCTCTCTCTCTCTCTCTCCCTGCTCTGTCCACTGCTGTTGTTTGTGCAGTCCGTCCGGTAATTGCTCTTGAACATCTCCGAGTTTTCCTGGGTCTTCATCTTCAAACTGTGGGGAGCCATTAGTCTTCCCATGGCCCCTTTTAGCGCTCGACAACTGACATTAATTACAGCACTTAGAGCGGCTTTTAATTACACTCAATTATGCTTCTCGTTTAATAACGAGTGGCCTGAGCTGATAGGTAGATTGATAGTCTGATAGATTGGTGAGAACATCCTTTTGTGTGCCTTCCAAAATTAACGTGGTAATTATGGAGTTTCTGTGGCTGGCAGAATGGAGGGGGCCGGGCGGCAGAAGGCCGTCAAAAAAGTGTGGGGGGGTGGGGGGTTGCTCAGGCAGATCTGGGTGGCCATTTTTTAAAGGGAGGATTTATGGTGAAAACTGAAAGCCAGCAGAAACGTAGCGTGGATCTGAACATGGTTAAAAGCCTTGAGGCTGCAAATGCATCACAGAGATGCAGGGGGTCCACATGTGAGTGCACTAATAAAATCTCAAGTGTGCGCTGGGTGAATCTGTGTGAATTGTGTGAAACTAGTGCAAAATCAAACAAAGCAGCTCCAGGATACAAAATCCAGAACCTTAAAAATGCTACAAAAACAGTGAAGCCCCTGATTAGCCAAACTGGCAGAAGTGTGTTAAATTTACTTGTATCTCACACAGCAGGATGCTGGAGCACCTGGAGCAGGTCTGCTGAACCAGTCATTAGGTTTTCATCAGTTTTCCACCCCTGTCCTGAGGACTCCATTCACAGCAAACTGGGTTTTCACTGCCCTGACACACCTGGCTCTGTTAATGAAGGCCTTTATTATTTTAAATGTGTTAGAGTTGAACAAAGACTAAAGTGAGTAAAACAGGCTAGGAGCAGTGTTGGGTGGGTATAAGGATTTTTATCGTCCATATCTGAGACCTTGTATATGCGAAAAAGTAACTTTACACCAGATTTTAACACTGAGAACACTGCGATTAGGGAATACTGCTGCCATGAAGGAATTTGTAGGTTTTGCATGTAACAGTAGTATTAACATGAAGGCCAGGACCCGAGGTGTCCAAGCAGAACACTGCCCAGAATCCCACACTGCCCCCACCGGCTTGCCTTCTTCCCTTAGAGCACCCTCGTGCCATCTCTTCCTCAGGGAAGTGATGTTGCTGTCCATGTTATGTAAAAGAAAATGTGATTTATCAGGCCAGGCCAGCTTCTTCCATTATTCCATGGTCCAGTTCTAATGTTCATATCCTCATTGTAGGCACTTTCAGTGCGGGACAGGGGTTAGCATGGGCACTCCGACCGGCCTGCAGCTACAAAGCCCCATAAACAGCAAACTGTGAGGCACTGTGCTCTGAAACCTTTCTATTTAAGCCAGCATGAACTTTTTTTAAGCACCCTAACCCTCTTCTGTGTGTTCAAATTAGACAGCCTAGCCTCCACTCGCCATGCACATCAGTGAGCCTTGGGTGCCCATGACCCTATTGTCCTTCCTTGGACCGTTTTTGGTAGGTACTGATGTCGGGGGGAAAAAAACTAAGTCCGAAACTTTTTCTAAGTCCAAAAGATCAAACGGAGTCAGAAAGATACAACGTAGCCTCCACTGGGCTCTGTACATGAGTTTTTATACCTTTTCAAAGTTCAACACCCACCTTTCCAACACAACCCACTGATCGATTCTCTACCAATAGAAAAATAAGGAGTTTCCTCACTTGATTTGCTTAGATCCACCTTTCTTTGTTTCTACCAATAGAGTCCAATCTCCTTATCACTTTGGCTCCATCAGCCTTTGCTCTTACCTATAGAATTTCCTCACCTAATTTGCTTATCCCCTCCTGTATGTTTCAACCAATAATTACAGGTTTAGTTATCTTCTGATTCATATTCAGTCTACACCTTCAGTCCGCCCTTTGACCAATTAAATTTTGTCACTTATTTTGCTTAACTCCCTCTTTCTTGGCACCTCCAGTCTGGACACCTGCATCTTATCTGATCCTCGAGACCATCTTATACTTATAAATTATGGCCATCTTCTCCTTAAGGGCCTGTGGGGGCTATTTCCACCTCTTATCCTGACAGTTCACGGAGTTCAAACTCTGCTGTACAGGGGCTTATGGTCGGACATGAGTTTAAACTTAACTGTACGTTTTTACATTAAAACCCATATAATTGGGCCAAACCAATCACCATTGATCAGTAAAATACCCCTTCACTGACCACTACAAACCAGGAACACCCCACAAGACCTGTTGTTCTGGAGATGCTCTGACCGAGTTGTCACAGTTCAGTCCTTGTCAAAGTTGCTCACCCATTCTTATGCCCTCCATTTTTTTCTGCTTCACAAACACCAACTTCGAGAACTGACTGTTCACTTGCTGTGTAATGTGTCCCAACCCTTGACAGGTGCCACTGTAGCGAGATAATCAATGCTATTCACTTCACCTGTCAGTGCTTTTAATTGTGGCTGATCGGTGTGTGTGCAGCTTGGCAGGAGAAGGATAAAATACTTATAATGGATGGAAAAAAAAATTCTGGACCATTTGAGATTTTCTTTTTGACTGATATTTAACTGACTTGTGGTCTGACTGGCTGCCCTGAATTCTGAAAGCAGCCTGTGCTGCAACACTTCAGTGTGAATGGGTGGGCTAAATTGCTGTAGGCTGAATTAGGTGGATGTATATCAATCAAAAAAAAAGTGAATTCAAAACAGGCATCATTTCTGTATAGAACTGTATGGACTGGAGGGTGAATGGTATGTTTTGAATCTTGACTGGTGTTTACATTCTACATCAAACACTTTTATTTCCAAAAAGTCAGAAAAGTTCAGTTTCTCCATAATATGGTGCTTTTAAATACGAGGAATGTCTCGGAGGTAGGACGCACTTTCCATGTGTTCTATTCCTGCTGCGTTTTTCCACCCGCTTTCTCGGGACACGTTTCTCTGAATGCCGTACACGACCGCCATGTCTCATAAAAGCCCATAACATCATCCGCACCCTGTCTGCCAGCCTCGGCGCAGCTTTGTTTGGCGTGAAAGAAGCGCGTCGAAGATTTGAAATAAAAACGTGCGACCGATCCCGGCACAACTGCCATGAAAATTACAGACAAAGAGTTCGAAAAGTGCTGACTGAGCGGCCACTGCGGTCTCCTTCGGCGCTGGTCAGTTTAAGTTCGAAAAACAGAAAAACATAAAGGAGGGGGAGAGTAATAATTCTTAAAGTAAATAGTCTGTGCTACATCGAGTTTACAACCTCAGCGACTTCAAAGCTGGCGTCCTGAACTGCAGCGGGAAGAGAAAAGCTGAAAAAATAATAAAAACAAAATGGGAATCCGTTTCTTTTACAGTCCCTTGGTTTCTAGGCATTAATGGACAAAATGTGAGGTAAAGTGATGGCAAGCTACAAGCTATTATTGATTCAGTATCTGAGCTTCTTACCCTAGGACAGAACATGTAAATTCCAGACAACCCAGGACCACCTTAAGGCAACTAACCATTGTGCAACCTTGCCAGCCCACTTTCTTCAACAAGACCAAAGAACTGGTGGTGGACCTGAGAAGACCACAGCCTCCTGTCCCTCCTCTGGTGTGGATGCTGAGATTGTTCAGGACATGGTGTGTACATGGACAATAAGCTGGATTGGTCGAGGAACTCTCTGGCTCCTACAAGAAGGGTTGAAGTAAGCTGAACTTCCTATGAAGACTTTTAGAATCTGCAACACCATATTGTGTCTGCACTTGGGCGGCAGCATGAAAGTGGCTCAACAAGCTGATTAGGAGAGCTGGTTCAGTGGTAGGTGAGGAACTTGCCAGCTTGGAAGCCGTGGCTGAAAGGAGAACTTAAATCCATCATGGATCACTTACTCCACAGTGTTGTGGTCGAACAGTGAAGAACTTTTAGCCACAGACTCACCAACATAAAGTGCTCCAGTGAACGCCACAGAAAACCCATCCTCCCCATTGCCATCGCACTCTATAACTCCTCCCCTGACACATACATACACACCCATCAGACTCTGTAACTCCTCCACACATAACACACCCATCAGACGCCATAACTACTCCCCCGTCACACCCACCCACCCATCAGACTCTATAACTCCTCTCCCATCACATACACACACCCCTCAGACCCTATAACTCCTCCCCCGTCACACACACAAACCCATCAGACCCTATAACTCCTTCCCAGTCACACACACATCAGACTCTATAACTCCTCCCTCTAATACACACACACACCCATCGGACACTATAACTCCTCCCCCGTCACACACACACCCATCAGACTCTATAACTCCTCCACCCACAACACACCCATCATCAGACTCTATAACTCCTCCCTCTGTGACCCCCCCAGACTCTATACCTCCCCCCCTCCGTCATACAGACACCCATCAGACTCTATAACTTCC
>JBBJLS010000082.1:943998-956797 GCA_037577275.1 Bryconaethiops microstoma | reverse complement strand
CACACACACACACACACACACACACACACACACACACACACACACACACACACACACACACACACACACACAAATTGTACAAACAGTGAACAGAAAAAAAGGGAAAAGTGGTCTCTTATTTTTTTCATGGCTGTATGTATGTATGTATGTATGTATGTATGTATATATGTGTTTGGGGACAGCTAGCTTTCCAAAAGGTATCGTCACATAAATTAGCAGTTTTCCTTGGTTGACTTGTAACAACATTAAAGTTTAAATGAGCTTCAAATACAGCTATTATATTGAATCATTATAGGAAAACATTCTTGTTTACTAATAAACAAGAAAAAGTTAGGTGTCCCCGAACGTCTGGCAGGCCATGTGTTTGTTGATGAAGACTTTAGCGAAAGTAATTATCCTGTATATCTCGTTAGGAAGCCGTGTCATGACTCCTAGGACTCGTAACAGCGAGTGGAGAACGGGAGAAAAAAGGCTGCGTCTGTTTAATGAAAGCAGACTCGAGTAAACACGGGTTCACTCATCAAAGAACAACATCAAAACAAAGTGCCGGGACACAATGTAGTGTTATTGGCTGAATTTACAGCGGTTGCCAAGGCATTAGAAGGGGGTGTTGGGGGGGGGGGGGTGTTCTTGTCAGATGAGGACACCATTCGGATAAAATAATCTGCAGGCCCTGCAACCTATTTCCGAAATGAATGGTTTCAATATCTGTGCAATGGTGTGTTGAAGATGCACCGGCATATCATTAACAACAAGAGAGGCTATTAAAAGCATTTTGTCTCCGAAGAATCAAATCCAGATTTTTTTTTTTTGCACGAGCAGGAAAACACTCTTGTTTACAGATTTTCATGCAAGACTCACGATCACATCATTTATCCTAATTGCTATTATCATCATAAATGCTGGCAGAGATAACACTGCGTGGCGAAAGCAGACAGATGTGATAAACACAATGCCAGCGAGTTAATAAATGAAAACTGAGTGTGTCTGGGATCTTTTATTGGAAAAAAAACTTGGTTTGGCCACTTTATTAGAAACACCAACCTTGTACTTCCACTTACTGGCCGCTTCATAGGAAAAGCCTTGTGTTTCCATTGATGGGCCATTTTATTAGAAACACATTGGGCTTCCACTCAATGGCCACTTTATCAGAAACACATAGATTGTGCTTACGCTTACTGGTCACTTTATTAGAAACACCAACCTTGTGTTTCCACTCACTGGCCACTTCATTAG
Source organism: Bryconaethiops microstoma (assembly GCA_037577275.1). Lineage (NCBI taxonomy): Eukaryota > Metazoa > Chordata > Actinopteri > Characiformes > Alestidae > Bryconaethiops > Bryconaethiops microstoma. The sequence continues at coordinate 955,561 of JBBJLS010000082.1, read as the reverse complement.
AAACACATTGTGCTTCCACTCACTGGCCACTTTATTAGAAACACATGCTTCCACTCACTGGCCACTTTATTAGAAACACATTGTGCTTCCACTCACTGGCCACTTTATTAGAAACACATTGTGCTTCCACTCACTGGCTACTAAAGTAGAATTTTATTAACTTTTTTAGAAACACCTTCTTGAACATCTTGAACTTCCTCTTACTGGGAAAAACCCCCACAAAGGAAGAGGTTTCCGATAAAGTCGCCAGGCAGTGTATGTAAGTTACAGTAGGACAGCAAGAAGAAAAATGAACAGAGAGAAAAAGAAAATGTGCATCTGTTGTTGAGTGCAGCAGCGGATGTGCTCGACTGTCAGGCTCCATGCTAAGAAAATAAATGGTCATTGTGGAGAAGGTGAAATAGAAGACAGCTTGTCGTCTCTGTGGTATGTCTGAAAACGATCTAATTGAGTGTTCCATGCTATATTCTTTCCAGCAGGCACATGCTCTGCCTCATCCCCATCCAGCAGACTTTCATCAATTATTGATATGCTCTTTAATCTATTAGCTGAATCTGTTTATCGCATTTTGAACATTTTAAGTGGTCTTATTGACTGTTTTCTGGACGTTTTCATACATAGTCACTGAACATAGCCCGCACTGTTGATAACCTACATCATTCTCTGATACTGGTGCAATAAATTTTCTCCATTTATTTATAATGTGTTTTTTACATATATCCACATATGGCAGTTTAGCCCCGCCCACTCCTTCTGAAGTTACAACAAGGGTTTCATTCTGGACTGCTCAAGGCATGATAGATCAAGGCATAAAACAATGCAGACCAAGGCATAGTACAAGGCAGTCAATCAGATTAAAGGTTAGTCTTGAACTCTTCAGTCAAAATGTAATGACTTTAGCTCCTCACATGAAACGTGTTTTGATGTCATCATGGTACAGCAAGTAGTGATAAAACTGTTTGTATGTATCAACACATTCACTTTTGGTTGATCAGGGGCTTAGTATTGATTGTTTGAAACTTCTATTCTTGTGGTTAATTCTACTCTGGAATATATGAGTAGAGAGAGGATGGTCGAGTCGCCTTTAAAATGTGTGATGGAGAGAGAGTCTGTGACATCACAGCTAATGCGGCCCGAAAGGGACAAAACACATGGAAACAAACGCAGAGCAAAGCACACAGCAGACTCATGAACAGACTTCAAGACACTGAAGTTGAGGTCAGTTATAAAAAAAAGACGTGAGTCACTTCAGTCTTCCTTGACCATAAATGGCGTGGTAAGAGGTGGTAAGTTCATACTCCCTCTGAGGTGCAGCGGTAAAGTCCCAGCCTCTGAATCCAAACAAATCCATGGTGTGAGTAAAAATGTTTTGGGTGTCTCCCCTGGTTTTATAGAAACCACACAATCATACTACGCATTTTCTCACGGAAAGGCGTCTGGTTTTATTTACTCTCCAAACCCACCAGTGAACCTTGAATGTGAGCTCACACTGAGTGAAGGTAGGACTCACGGCAGGATTGAGGGTTTCATTTGTCTGGACGTGTGCAGTCCTGTCACGAAGTGGACTTTATGAATCACTGTTTCAAACCTCACTGTTCCAACAACCTGACTTTTCACAACAGTTAATCACAATCTAAACATCTTGGTAAATCAGAGCCATGAATACACTGAACGCTCACCGCAGGGAAAACATTCTCATGCTGTTGTGGGGTCAGAAAGGTCAGCGCGGCGTCACTGACTTTCCATACGACACACAGATGTAAGAGTGTGTTATAATAAGGCTTTCAGAGTGTATGCTGTTCTGTAGCTGCTAGCTCTGCTCTGGCGCTGTTTATTTACATGGTTTCATGCTACACTTTAGTACTCAACACTGTTCACCTACACTTTAGTACTCAACACTGTTCCCTCCACACTTTAGTACTCAACACTGTTCCCTCCACACTTTAGTACTCAACATTGTTCACTCTACACTTTAGTACTCAACACTGTTCACCTACACTTTAGTACTTAACACTGTTCACTCTAAACTTTAGTACTCAACACTGTTCACCTACACTTTAGTACTTAACACTGTTCACTCTACACTTCAGTACTCAACACTGCTCACTCTACACTTTAGTACTCTACACTGTTCAGTCTACACTTTAGTACTCAACACTGTTCACCTACACTTTAGTACTCAACACTGTGCACTCTACACTTTAGTACTCAACATTGTTCACCTACACTTTAGTACTCAACATTGTTCACCTACACTTTAGTACTCAACACTGTTCACCTACACTTTAGTACTCTATACTGTTCACTCTACACTGTTTACTCTACTCTGCTCACTCTACACTGTTCATTCTGCACTTTAATACTCTACACTGTTTACTCTACACTGTTCACTCTACACTGTTCATTCTGCACTTTAATACTCTACACTGTTCACTCTACACTTCAGTACTCAACACTGCTCACTCTACACTTTGGTACTCGACACTGTTCACTCTACTCTTTAGTACTCGACACTGTTCACTCTGCACTTAATTCCTTGACATTGTTCACTCTATATTGTTCAATCTAAATTTAAATACTATACACTGTTCACTGTACACTTTAGTACTCAACACTGTTCACTCTACACTGTTCACTCTACACTGTTGATACTGTTACTCTCTACATTATTGACTCTACACTATTCACTCTGCATTTGTAATACTGCCTATTTACTGCCTGTTTCACTTTTCTTTCTTTCTTTCTTTCTTTCTTTCTACCACTCCCTTATTTCTCTCCTCCTCTTTGTCTGTCTCTTTCTTTTTAGGTCTCGCTCTTTCTTTCTCCTTCCCTCTCTCTCTCTCTCTCTTGTTCTCTCTCTCTCTCTCTCTCTCTCTCTCTCACTCTCTCTCTGTATGAAGACTCTGAGATGTGTATGTAACCTCGCTGTGCCCTGAAAATGGGCCCGACCGGCCCACCTCCAAAAGCCAAAAGACTTGAAGGCACATTTAGTGGTTTCTCTGCAGGAATAAGGAAAATATTGTGCCGGCAGAGTTACATATTTGAAAGAGGGGAAAGAGAGGGAGAGAGAGAGAGAATCAGCTGTTCTGCAGCTGAAGGACATTTTCTTTTATACAAGCACATAAAGATTTGGGACATTTCGCCTTATTTGGACATTTTCTCAACAGTGTTTGATGATTTTCAATAAAGTAAGAAAAGCATGGAAAAGCGAAAACCCTGCTGTGGTTTAGTTAGCATAAAGCAGCTGTGTTCTAACGCTAATGTGTTTAGCTTCAACAAAGAGCTTCATGCTCATCAGAGTGTCTTCCCTGGTCCTTTAAAGCAGCTTTTAAAATATTAACTGAACACTTTACTTCAACAAATGGTTAAAAGCACATAGTGCTTTAAACACCTGAAAGGTTTTAACATTTTCCATTAAATTTGTTATTTTACTGAACGCTGCACAGAAAGCAGCTGATGCACAGAAAGCAGCTGATGCACAGAAAGCAGCTGATGGGATAGTTGCCCTCATGTCCCTGCCTCGCGCCCGTAGACCCCGGGATAGACTTTGGGTCCCCGCGACCCTAGTAAGGATTAACTGGTTACAGAAAATAAATGAATGAATTATTATTATTAAGAAGTAGAAAAAGAAAAATACCATGTTTTACGCCATTACCATAGTGAATTAGCACTATAGCAAAAGGCTGTTATGAAATTTTAGAGAGCTGTATGTCACTGCAAACTGAAGTTAAACTGCAATGCAGTCAGTCTGGTCAGAAATCCAGCTACACGTATGTGCAGTTACAACGACAATCTGCCCTGCAGATACACGCAACGCTGCATAATTAAGCTTAATATCCTCCTGAGCTGTGTCCTGACCCTCTGCTAATTCACCACAGGGTGTTTTGGACGAGCCGTTGGTTTCCAGCACGCCAGCTCTTTCCCCGCTCTGAAGCTCAGGAGCACCTTGCAGACAGAATACATTAGCATCAGAGAAGCCGTTCAGAAGAAGGCGGAAGGAAGGAAGGAGGGTTGGGGGCCTTGGGGGTGGGGTGGGGAGTGGGGACAAAACACCTGTTGTGGTGCGCAGTGAAGCTTGCAATTTAATTTTATCAGCCCGCAAACAATCTCTTATTAGGGTGGGGTGCGGTGGGGTGGGGAAGGAGCTGCACGATGATAGAAATCAGTGAAGCAAGCTTAACAGCATCCAATAGAGCCATACATAACCGCCGAGTGGCCTTTCCAGCAGGAATCGGGGAGGGAACACGTCCCAGTCACCGGAGCCTCCGTAGTGAGAAGTTTGTTGGCAGTTACGCGAAGTGATATGTTCATAATGTAAACAGCACGCCGTGTTTATTCCTTTCCTTTTTTTTGGACTTGTGTGTAGGTTGGTGTCATGTTTTGAAATCAGCCCCCTCGTGCCTTTCATGCATTTTGGATTACACTGCCTTGGCAGGAAGGCCTTGAGGTATTGATTGTAATAATAATCATTAAAAGCTTTAATTACGTGCCACTAAATTACAAGGAGACGAAAGTGAACGACAGAACAACATGAAATGGGATCAAAGGTGATTTACGATGTTACAAAGGTGACTTTATAGTTTGAAGAGAAACGTGCAGTACATCGAAAAACAAAGGTGCCTACATTATAAACAAGAGAACTGCAGAAAGAAAATAAAACACTGTAAACAGAAAATAGCAACTGTGTGTTTATGTGTGTGTGTGTGTGTGTGTGTGTTTGTGAGACTTATTCCAATGGCCAGTTCTATCTAGTTCTAGCTAGTTAGGTCTTTACTTAAATTAAAGTAAAGTGGCCCCTTATAGCATTAACACAGCACAGAGTGTGAACAGTGTGAAGTTCTTTCTCTGTATTTACCCCTTCGCCAAGTGAAGCAGCGGGCAGCCAGGAACACAGCGCCCGGGGAGCAGTGCGTGGGGACGGTACATTGCTCAAGGTTACCGCAGTGGAGCAATGGGATTTAAACCCATAACCTTCTGATTACAGGGGCAACTCCCTAACCACCAGCTGCTCCAAAAGATGTGACTCCAGTGGTACTCAAACCCACAACCTTTGAATCGCTCCACTAGTGTTGCTTAGAATGCCAATGATCTATCCATTGCGCCACAAAGCCACCTGTTCCAATGTTCCTAAACTGAGTCTGAAGACTAATATCACTACACAGCTCAGCTAACTTGGAGTAGAACGCTAACGTGTGGGCTAACATACACCTCCCTTGGCTAGCATCATGCTAAGTGACAGGAGAGAGAGTTCTCCTGGACTCCCGCTCACAGATGGCTGTGGGATTACGAGGGATCGAATTCACAATTTTCCAAAATGGAACCAATGCTTAGACCGTTGTGCCTTCGTGACAAGACTAACCTAAGAAATCTGACTAAACTGTAGCCATCATTATGACCGAGCTGTCTTGTAGGTGTCACCATTACACCGTTGACATGCAGTATGGATAAGACATACATACACTCAGTGTGTAATGTTAACCACACTGTTGTACCATTGACAGCTACTGGCAGATAATTTGTCTTTTATTGAAAAGTGTGTTTCTGTGAGGGGTGATGGGGAGATGAATGAAGGACCCATTTATCTTGCAAGTAGCTCAGCAGAGTGACAGTGTCTTTAACATCCCACATTCGTTGAACTGCGTGGAACTGGTTAAAACGTAGTGGGTTTTCATTGTGTCGGTATTGTTATTCCCCAGGATATTTGAAAGAATTGGAGTAACGTATCCAATCAGACAAGGACAGTAAAAGACACCAACCAATTAGTGCCGTGTATATATACTTTAATGCGTAAAGTGCCACAAAACGTACAAGCTTGTGTATATACAGAAAAGAAGTGCAAAATATAGGGACAGCTGGGGTGTCTACATGAGAACAGAATGCAAAAAAATGTTCCTAACTCTGAATTTTTTGCTTATTCCTGGCTTTACTCAAACATAAATGCTGCCTAACTACACTGCTCAAACTACAATCAAAATCTGTATGGGAGGCCTAGCGTGTCTAGCATCCAAATACGTACATGCTTCACAATATAAATCTATAGGCACTTTTCCGTAGGTATACAGGAGCCGTGCTGTATCTAAAGTGTATGTGCAGCGCTCTTTGATTTTCCAGTGTATCTCTGCCTGATAATGCTGTTTCTGACACATCAGCAGTGCAATTCAGTTTATGGATGGTTGTTTTCCCGAGCCATGGAGTCGTACCAGCTGAAAGTTTTTCTGTCAGAGCTGCTTTTGTTATTGTCGTCTCTGATTATTTCTATTCCTGTTTGAGTTTTTAAATTTTTTTCCTTAACATTTTTCAGCAATGTGATGAAAACCTAACTCAGCTAACTGGTTAGCGATGGGCCTTGTATACCCTCGTGTTTCTCACAACGTTAAGATAAATTTGTTACCATTATAGAAAACAGCCACTGAAATTTAACTTCAGCCCAAACGGACAGTTAAATTTTGTCGACTTCCCAGTTGTACTTTGTCGACTTCCCAGTTGTTCATTTGTTTCTCCATTGTTGTGTTTTTTTGTTTTTTTTTGCTTGAACAGTAAAAAAAGGCCTCTTTCCTTGCTATGATGAAACATTCATCAGAAAGCAGTGACGCAGTCAGTTCAGCTGCGGCCCACTTTTGACCTTGCCATCGAGCATCGTGCAACTCATGTACTTGTTGCTTTATTTGTAATGGAAAAACATTTGTTTGCGGTACAAAGTGATTCCTTGTGCCAGTGGAGAAGCACCATATGATACTCAAGCTGACTATAGGAGGAAAATGGTATTTACAGAACAAGTAATGGAAAACAGAACAAGTAATGGAAAACATTTTACATAAGACTAGGAGGAGGTGACAGAAATGAACAAGATAAAAAAAATATATATATATATATATGCGAATATTTACAAAGTAGACCAAGAGTTCAGTACAATGGTACACAAGAGCGAAATGACAGAAACACAAACAACAGTTTTCCTCAAGTTCTTAAGACTGGAAGGTGTGAGTTTTAGCAACGATCCACCAATGGGAGGTGAAAAAAATGATTGAGGTGCAGTGGTGATAAGATAAATACACTAAGTGTCTAATGTTAATCACACTGTTGTACTGTTGACAGTCACTGGCAGATGACTTATCTTTAATTGGGAAGTGTGAGGGGTGATGGGAGACGAATGTCAACCCATTCATCTCACCTGTAGCTGTAAATAGAGTGACCATATCTTTAACATCACACACTGACTGAACTGGGTGAAACTGGTGAAAACATAATGGGTTTTTGTTGTCATTATGTTTATAGTCAGTTTCCCTACAGCTGGTCAGTTGAATTGAAGCCAAATACGCCATTGATCGAGTCAGGAACATATTACTTAATTAATAAGAGCTAATTACATTATCCATGCACCAAAGAAAATCTGACGTGTACATTTGTTACATTTCCATTCATCAGTCATGGTCACACCATTGACAGCCACTGGCCAGCTGTTATTTTTAGGGAAATAATTCCAAACACAATCTGCTGGTGATCCATCAACAAATCATTTCACCAGTGGTTGTTGGTGGTGCGACTACGTCATTAACATTGCGGCGGAGAGAGAGATGACTCTGCTGAATTGGATTGGATCTGCCGTCTAAGTGAAAAGTTGTTTTTTTGCCGCGTCATTGCGTTCGAGCTTGTTCCCATCCGACCGTTCGTGGAGGCCGTATCAGAGAAATAAACCGTCAGCTATCTCTGCATCAGAAATGATGACACCAATCTGTCGGCGAGCAGCCATTTGCCTGGCATCCTTCAGAATCCATTGTGTTTTCAATTGTCTCGTCCGCCCGCCGTAAAGTGAAGAGCACGGAGGCGCCTACTGAGCAGAGGCACCGCGGCAAATTGAAAGTGTAATTTCTAACAATATGGGGCCCAGCGGTTGGGGAAACCGATTGCCTCCGATGCTTCTCTCTCACAGCCGCACTTTTGCGAACGAATGCAAAGCTGGGGGAAATGGAAGCTTCATTCCAAATAAATAAGATGGGGAATAATAGAGGGAGTAAATGACTTTCGCCCGAGGTTAGTGTGGGCTCATTGGGTAAGCCCATTTGAACACAGGCACCCAGTGGCCCTTGGGTAGTCGTGGAGCTACTGCGGCAGTGGCCGCGTTGTGGCCCTCAAGAAATTAATTGGCAAATGGCGTGAGACGGTAAAAAAAAATGTTAGTCTTTACCAACAGCGCTGACTACGGATTCTATTTCTTGGCTTGTCAGTTTGCGAAGTACTTTGACTTGACACCGCTAAGGCCACTGTGTGTATGAATGCTCGGGGAAAATTAGAAATGTATCAAAATAATTGCTTGCGGAACTCTGGACATCCGCCTTATATCAAATGAAAGCCAAAAGCTGGGGTCAAGCTTTTCATGCATGTTTCATTCATGCTTGTGTTTCTTGTTTTTTTTTTCACCCTGACTGACATCTTGGCATTGATCAAATGACACACATGAAAAAAAATGGTCGCGTACTAAAAGAAGCCATTCAACTGGACCGATTCCATCCGTTCTGTTTACACGTAGCGAGAGAACTCCAAACAAAAAGCCTTACACCATGTGGATGTGTAGTGGGAAGAACAGACGGTTTTGAGGAATAACATCTTCTGTTTCAGCTAATTTTCCTTTCGCACTGAAACATCAGATAGCTGTGGCTGCGCTCTGTCAATTAAATGACTTGCACTTCAGCCAAGCAAAAGTTTTATTGAGTTTCCAGTTTCGCCTTTCATTCCAGCATTTTTACAGCAATTTGCACACACGCACCTCCTTGTCCCAAACCCAAAATATGCGCTCGGAGCAGAGCATTCCCACAAATGATCCGCTTCAGTGTCACAACAGCACGCTCAGCGCCGCTTTTCCTTCCATGGAGCCAGTTGTGTTCATGTTTACCTCGAAATATCAGAAAAAACATAATGGCTGGAAAAGGCAGTGTGTGGGTTAGTTAATCTCCTGACTGGTGGCATTCAATTAAAACGCGCACAGAGACACTTTGCATGCCACGGAGCCATAAATCACTTGTCCAAACATTGTCAGGATGGGCCCTGAGGGCACGGCATTGCTCATGAAGCATGGCACGTTTGGAAAGAAGTGCAAGAATCTGCTGCAGGGCCGCTCCCGCCACCCCCCCGCTACTGTTGCCTTTGGCGCAATTGTACACTGATAATGGCAAAGCAATGTGATTGCTTCTGACAACGGGCCAAAGGCCCATGGGCCACCCTTCGTCCTGCCAAGATTGGATTTTCCCCCATTCCCCTTGGCCAGGGCAGTTTACTATCTGCCCCTTTACCAGTTGGCTGTCAAAATTCATAAAAGTTGCATTTGCAGGTTGTACAGTTGTTCTGGACAAATCTTCACTTAAGCTGGAGTTCTGTGGCTAAGTCACGAGAGCAAATTGACTATGCACAACTGGTTTTTGGCAAAAGATTTAATTTATCCCATTTTCCCCTAGTTGATAAATCAGGTAAGAGCTTTTAACAGAATTTCTTGCCTAAATCATCCCACATTCGCCTCAAACCATATGCAGCAATCTCTAGCAGACTTACTTGTGCGGTTTCAGACACCATACGACTTAATATTATCTATTGAAATGGACAAAAGGCTGTGAACGTAGAGTATCACACATAATTTATCTTATGCTAGTAGGTAACAGTGCCAAGCAGCATCTGAAACCTCGTATTCGAGATCTGAAGGCCTACAGCTGGCACAATTCTAGCAGATATGATAGCTTGTTAGCTGTTTTAGCATTGTAGCTCTAGTGCAGCACTGAGAAAACACGAGACTGTGTGAGTTTGACTTTCTGCTGAACTGTTCCATCAAGCCGACATGTTTTCCCTGTTGAAACGGACGTAATGCTCGAGGCAGTGCCAAAGATTCTCTTCGCGCACCAGCGGAATCTCCCTGGCTTCTGGTGATGGCCTCAAGGCACACGCGGGCCTAGCATCTTCTCCAGAATGACCCCATGGTTTTGGAGAGTGGATGTTTTCGTTTAAAAGGCGCAGCCATTTGGCAGATGGTGTCCCTATTCAAACAGAAATGTGGCTTTGGCAGAAGGGGACGAAGCTATTTATCTGGTGGATTACACACAATTCTCGTACTTCCAGTTATTATAGCTTTCCTCCTGAACTTCTGGTCTGAGGGGTTGAGGGAATTTTTTAGGTCCAATTATGGCCCGGTCGGTACAGTTACCCCAAACAGGGGGAGAACAGAGAGGTCAGAGAGGGCAGAGAGAGAGAGAGAGAGAGAGAGAGAGAGAGAGAGAGAGAGAGAGAGAGAGAGAGAGAGAGAGAGAGAGAGAGAGAAGGAAAACTCCTGCTATGCTGTGAGAATATTTCCAGGTTATGAGTGTGAAGGTGGGTGCGTCAAGTCGTCAACATCAGACTTTAAGACTCACACTGCTGACTGCTCAGGGGAAACAAATTAGCAATTACCATCCCAGTCTGCAACTTTTAGCTTTGGCCGTCACCCAAACAACTTAAAACTGACTTGTTTACGTAGAGACAGTTTAATTATGCCGTATGAGTGGTACGCTTCCAGCAGTTTGCTTACTATAAAAGTATGTCTCCAAATAAGTGTGTGTAGCATGCAGTATTCTTACAGAATGAACATGAGGGGGCACAGCAGACATGTTGTCCGAGCAGGCCAATGACATCAAAGCATGTTTTTCCTCCTCCTCCTCCCACCACCCCCACCTATCATCTGGCAAAAACACCGGTCTTCACCTCCACCCCGGCAGCATGTACTCACCAACGTCATCCTTTATTTAAAGTCATCTTTGCATTTAGGGATTTTCAATGTGGCCAAGTATCTCGCGGGACAACAGGATGATAACAGATTCTGCAACGGACTCGAAACATGATAAAAACCACTGATAAACAGAAAAGAGAATAGTCCAAATCAGTCAAAATAAATAATACATTGAAGTAGCAAATGGATGAACCACTAGCTGTCCTTGCTGCTCCAGGTGATGCTGTCTGTCTTCATGTTGGATGTACTCTCTCACCTTCTCTTGGGGTTTTTGGAGCAGTTGTAAAATGATTGCGAATCAGTTATTTCAGTACATTTACGCTGTTCCTGTTCACACCAGTGAGCTTGTTCAAGGGTCAGTAGTCTGCACTGTTTTCGATTGTTTTATAGTGTGTCAGCTGATAAAGGGAGACATGCATGCACTCACACACACCCACACACACATGCACCACACACACACACCACTCTCCCTCATGCACAGTTTTGATTGTTCTCATGCCGTTGCACAGCTCATGTATTTGACAGAGCTCAGCTTCAGCTGACAGCCTGGCCTGCTAAGCAGTGGTTCATGGTGTCTATGTCTTAGAAAATTGCAAATTTAACCAATAAAATCATGCCTTCAACAAATAATGGACTTTTGATTCAGAAACAGCAGGAAATATAAAATAACAACAAAGTATAAGCTGATTTTTGTATTTATTTACTTTTTAAATAATTTTTGAACATCAGTGATATCCAACAGGTTTCTGCAGGCCGTCCTGCTTTTTCTGCAGGCTGTCACTACTTTTCTTTTTCGAACGCCCACTTTTTACGATCCAG
>JBBJLS010000082.1:913776-933776 GCA_037577275.1 Bryconaethiops microstoma | reverse complement strand
GTATCCATAGTCAGCGAATGTCTAGAACCTCCTGAAGGACTAGTTGTTAAATCTACCCAGATACCACACAGAGCACAATCTGGTTGGATAATTTTCTATCCGACATTTCAAGATTGGCTTTATAGGACTTTCTGTGTCTGTTTTGCTAGAAATGATGCTTGGAGCAGTACTACACACTGGTTGTGTCGGGTCATGTCATGTCCGTCTGTGTTTGGAAGTGTCCAGAAGATTGCAGACACCTGGACACCTGATTTTTCTGAAATTAGAGGTTTTAATGGGGGGCTGGTTGCAATAAATACAAAATCATTACATTTTCTCATCAACCAAGACCTGATATCCACAACAAGGGACATATGGAATTTTTTTTTTTTTTTTTGAAAAATAAATTGCTGCAACGTGTTTCTTTCAACCCCTATACTTAAAAAAAAAGTCTAAAAACTTTCTTCTTCTGGGTCTCAGGAGGATCTCCCATTAGCTGATGCTTGGCATTGGCCATGGTGACTTTAGCGACTTTAGTTTTTCTAAACTTGGCAGAACACTAAATTTCTTATATTTGTTTCTTTTTTTGTGGAGAATTTTTAGCATTCTGTCAAGATGTGCAACTGTTCCCATTCCTGTTCACACTGCTGGCATCTTCTGCTTTGGGCAGCCAAGAAATTCTTATGTGCCAATTTCTATAGCCTCTCTCTCTCTCTCTCTCTCTCTCTCTCTCTCTCTCTCTATCTATCTATCTTTCTCTCTCTCTCTCTCTCTATCTATCTTTCTCTCTCTCTATCTCTCTCTTTCTCTCTCTCCATTTCTTTCTGTTAATCTCTCCATCACACCCTCTCACTCTCCCTCTTTTTCACTTTGTGCCTACCTCTTTCCTTTATTACCATTTTTTCTCTTTCTTTTTCTCTTATTCTTTCTTTCTTTCTTCTCTTTCTTTCTTTTTCTCTCTTATTCTTTCTTTCTTTCTTCTCTTTCTTTCTTTTTCTCTCTCTTATTCTATCTTTCTTTCTTCTCTTTCTTTCTTTTCCCCTCTTTTTCCTTTGCTTCTCTCTCCTCCATTCTTACTCTCTTTCTTTCTTTATCTCACATAATTTCTGTCACTTATTCCTTCTTTCTTTTTTCTTTCCTTCTTTCCATTTCTTTCTTTCTTACTCTCTGTTATTCTGTCTCACCCTCTCATTCTCCCGCTTTTTCCTTTGCTTCTCCCTCCTTCCTTTCTTACTCTCTCTTTCTTTTTCTCTCTTTTTTCCCCGCATATTTAATGTCTCTTCTTTCTTTGTATCTTTGTTTCTTTATTTCTTTCCTTCTTTCTTTCAGTCTTTCTTCCTTTCTTTCTTCTCCTCCATTTATTTCTTTCTTGCTCTCAGCTATTCTCTCTATCTCGTCCTCTCATTCTCTCTCTTTTTCCTTTGTTCCTCCCTCTTTCCTTTCTTATTCTCTTTTTCGATGTCTTTCTCTCACTCTGTCACTCTTTCTTTTTCTTTCCAAGTTCATTACGAGTTGAAAGACAGCGTAGGAGCTTTTTATTATTCCTCAGGTGAAACCTGCACACCTGCACACACTAGAACCCTCAGGGTGGAGTTTGACCTTGAGGGGCTCCAGGTGCCTGGCTGGCGAGGCCAGAAAACATCAGTGCGGGAAGGAGGTGAGGGCAGAGCCCATCAGAGCCGCGAGCGTGATGGAGCCATCAGTGCTGCGATTAGTCTGATGGAGACTCATGATCTACAGCAAGAAGAGGCTAATGCTAACAATCTGGACCTTCCATCTGTCTCCACTTCAGCCGGTCAGAGTCTCTTTCTCTCTCTCTCTCTCTCTCTCTCTCTCTCTCTCTCTCTCTCTTCTCTCTCTCTTTCTCTCTCTCTCTCTCTCTCTCTCTTCTCTCTCTTTTTCTCTCTGTCTCTTCTCTCTCTCACTCTCTCTCACACACTCTCTCACTCTCTCTTTCTCTCTCTCTCTCTCTTCTCTCTCTCTTCTCTCTCTCTCTCGCTTTCTCTTTCTCCCTCTCCCTCTATCTCTCATACTCTCTTTCTTTTTTTCCCCTCTCCTCCTCTCTTTCCCTCTCTTCTCTTGCTCTCAAGCTCTCTCTCTACTCTCTCTCTCCTCCTCTCTCTCCCCCTCTCGTTCTCTCTCTTTCTGTCTCTCTTCTCTCTCTCTCCCATACGCTTCTTTCTCTCTCACCTCTCTCTCACTCCCTCCGTCTCTTCTCTTTCCCTCCCTCTCTTGCTCGCCTTCTCTTCTCTCTCACCCACACTTTCCATCTCTCTTCTCTCTCTTCTCTCTTTCTCCTACCTATCTCTATCCTACTTTCTTACTCTCTTTCTTTCACTCTTTTCTGTCTTTCTCTCTTTTTCTCCTGTCTAGACTATTTCTATCTATGTAGTCTGGCTGTCTGTCTAGCTGTCTTCTTCCTTTTTTCTTTGTATCCCCCCCTCGCTCCCACCAGACTCGAGTAACCACGGGTACCGTGAAACGGTCTCCCGGCAACCAGGGAGCACTTAAATCATAAACCCACAGAAAATGTTCACCTTTGCTTTTGTGTACAGAGTGCTGGATTTGTATAGGGGTTAACAGTAATCCCGTACCGCGACCACACTCAACCGTGAAATACTTTTCAACTTCCCACTTCACTCATAATCTGTCACGAAAGGTCATTAGATCATCCTATTATTGCCAGAGAAACCTGAGAAAATCCCATTGAAAGGTGCATTCTTCCAGTGTTCTGTTTTATCAGGCAGGGGCAGAGCTCACTTTAAGAGCTGGTAATATATTCATGAACACATATGGTGCCATTAAAATATATCACTTTAATACATATCATCTCTTCATGTCAGTTACAGTTTAAATACAGTTTCAGTTCAGATTGTTTACTTTTTTTCTTCTATTTAGACATCTCCAGATCCATCCACTATTTAGCCTTCCATCTACTCTATATGGACAAAAGTATTGGGACACACCGGTTTTTCAGGGCTTAGGCAATTTTAATGCTTCAGCAGACCAAGACACTTTGAACAACGCCATGCTTCCAACTTTGTGGAGACAGTTTGGGGAAGAACCTTTTCTATTCCAGCATGACTGTGCTCCAGTGCACAAAGCAGCTCCATAAAGACGTGGCTGGATGAGTTCAGTGTGGAAGAACTTGATTGGTCCACACAGAGCCCTGACCTCAACCCCATCCAACACCTTTGGGATGAACTGGATCGGAGATTGTGAGCCAGACCTTCTCGTACAACATCCTGATCTCATTAATGCAAATTCCCACAGAAACTCCAAAATCTTGTGGAAAGCCTTCCAAGAAGAGTGGAAGCTGTTATGGCTGCAAATAGGGACCAACTCCATATTAAAGCCTGTGGATTTGAATACAATGTCACTAAAGCCCCTGTTGGTGTAAAGGGTTACATGTCCCAATACTTTTGTCCATATAGTATATCATTAGATACCACCAACACTGGGTGAGTGAGTCGTGAAGCTCCACCATCTTTTCAAACTGTCTCAGTTCGAAACATCATTGGACTCAACATGCCTGGAAGGGACCCTACTGAGGGAGTCTACAGTGGTCCTTTCCTTCTTCTTAGTTGTTAAACCCGGAAGAAAAGATAAATCGCTACATATTAAAATCAAACTTTTGACAAATAATGAGTCATGCACCAGATCTTTGTGATCTGATTTTGTTAGTTTGTACATTTTTGACTTAATAGATGCCAGGGACACCACTCTCACATAAGATAAAGACTAACAGCTTACTGCTGCTGCTGCTAATGATAATAAAGGTGGGGCTTGGCGGCTGTGGTGAAATGATGCTCAATAAGGAAGATGAAAGAGAGATAGAGACACAGAGAGAGAAAAAGAGAGAGAGAGAGAGAGAGAGAGAGAGACAGAGAGAGACAGAGAGAGACAGAGAGAGAGAGGGAGAGAGATACAGGTGGCAGAACACAGTGTTAAGGAAGTGACAATACAGGGAGATGTAGAATCCAGTTCTTTAGACCTCAAAACTATGCATACACACACACACACACACACACACACACACACACACACACACACACACACACATATCCCCCCCCTCTTGTGTGTTGATAAATGAGTGTGGCTCCACATGGCTGCTCAGACAGGCAGCTGGTGCTCTGTGTCCGGTAATGTCTGTCATCAGCCCTGGCAACCGCCGATTCCATCACTACGGTCTCTACCGTCTCCCGCTGCCATGCCGATACCATCTCCCATCCTGCACAGCTGCTGGCCCTGGCTACTGATGAGGGGCCTGGGTACACCCACCTACCCCCAAAAGACAGAGATAATGCAGCACAAGAGAGAAGATGAAATGTGTGTGTGTGTGTGTGTGTGTGTATGTGTGTGTGTGTGTGTGTGTGTGTGTGGGTGTGTGTGTGTGTGTGTGTACATGACACTGCTGTGGTAGAAATAACCCAATATTCCATTAATCTTCTGCTAAAAAACAATAGTAGAAATAATCCCAAATATATCTAAACCTGGGCTATAGAAAAGGTCATAAAAGCAATCCCAGATTATACTAATCCCGTGAAACAATCTGTAGAAATAATCTCAGATTATATTAATCCCAAAAAACAATCTGTAGAAATAATCCCGGATTATATTAATACAAGGCTATAAAACAAGATGTAGAAATAATCCCAGATTGTATTAATCCCAAGAAACAATCTGTAGAAATAATCTCATATTATTTATGTTATAAAACAATCTTTGGAAATAACGCCAGATTTCTTTAAGTCTGAGATGTAGAACAAGCCATAGAAGTAAACTCAGATTATTAATCCAAAACTATAAAACAAGCTTTAAAAATGACATCAGATTATATAATCCTTGTGAAACAGTTTGTAGAAAAGATCCCAGATTAAAAAGCAATGTGTAGAAGCAGTCCCAGTTATATTAATTTTGTGGAAAAAATGTAAATAACCCCATCAATACAATACATTTGTGGAACAAAGTCCAGGGTTATATTAATCCAATCCTATAGAAAAATCTGTTGAAATGTCCTCAGATTATGTCAAATTTGGGAAACAATCTGTAAAAAGAAGCCCAGATTATATTATCCCAGTGCGATTTACACAAACTATAATTCATTTAACCAACTCCAGTCT
Source organism: Bryconaethiops microstoma (assembly GCA_037577275.1). Taxonomy (NCBI): domain Eukaryota; kingdom Metazoa; phylum Chordata; class Actinopteri; order Characiformes; family Alestidae; genus Bryconaethiops; species Bryconaethiops microstoma. The sequence goes on along the minus strand of JBBJLS010000082.1, from coordinate 928,674 downwards.
CTTCTGTAACGTGGGATTAAAATAACCTGGGATTATTATGTTTTAATAGCATGGGAATAAATGAATGGCCCTCTTAGCTTTACTGCGCTAAAAGAGACAAATTCTAGTACATTTAAATGGCAGTCGGAGGTGTTCATGGTCATTTATTTTAGTTCAGGTCTGAGTGTTTTAGAGGCTCTGGCACCTGAGGAATGATGTCATTAATGTAAAAAATGATGATGATGATGGCGTTCATTGTCATTAGAAAATATGGAGAAATGGACGGCTCTGTGTCCAGGTAAGCCGATATAAGGAATGAGGAAAAGAAGAGCTGCTGCTGGATCATTAAACATGGAGAGGAGATGAATTCACTCACGTCGCCCCAGAGGAACCTCTTGTTCTTTAACTGATCTGGTCTGGAATCGTGGAGAGCTGCTTTAGGATGATGGATAGATTCCCGTCCATGTGCTCTTATGCATATTTCAACACACTGAATTGCACTGGCCTAAAATATTTAAAAACTAACGAAGCTTCACGTGAACAACTAATGGTAAACTGTCAAAGCAGCTGCTTTAATGGAAGTTCCCCCTGTTTGTGTTGATGCTTGAGGTGTCAGATGTCATGTTGAGCTTTGTTTGATGTTCCTGTGTCACACAGAACCAAAGTTATTGTAATTTTAAAATATAGTTAGTGTTATTTTAGTAATAATATTAACCACTACTGGCGTTTTAAACATGATGTCATATGCTAATGAAGCATAAAGAATTTAGGTCTTAGAAACAAATGAAAAAAACACGAACTCTTCAAACCCGGAGAACTGTCAGGATAGTCTCCGCCCACACGTGGATGGGGAACGCCCACAGAGGGAGCGGCCGAGAGAAAGAGCAGCAGATGGTGAGCATGTAGGAGAACAAACCCCGGTTCTAGACTGATTGACACCGTTTATATTTCCTGGAATCTGATTTTACTAATATGCTCTAAGGCAGAGGTTCTCCAACTTTATATTCAAAGGTCCAGATCTAATTTCTAGATAAGCTCAAAATTCTGGGACGACAAGTGATAAGCAAATCCCTTTTATTAAATTTGCTTACAACATAAAACCAAAAGAAATGGCGCTGTTTTTCTGTAATTGGTGGCTTGTGAACCTAATCGACTCTCACTTTTGACAGTAAAGTGTCATTTGCACTGTAGTTTTATGAAAAGATTTAACAATAACCTTGATTACCTTGCTAATGTGGACACGAAGCCTAAATAATGAAGCACGACAACATTGCTTCGGTTAATCTCAGGCCAGGATCGCCGTAAAAATCTAAAATATGTTATATTTTACAAAACTAATACTTTATTGAAACATACACTTAATTGCATTGTGTGAATGCGTTCCTAATATGATGTGCGGGCTGGGTCCGGAATGACTTGCAGTTCGGTCCAGATATGGACCGGGGTCCGGACTTTGAATCGTAAATGCAAGTAGAATAAAGTCACATGACTGATCAGGCTTTTCTGTTTTTGTGGCTGTAGGTATAAAACATGGCAGAAAGTAGAAGGCACTGTTAGTTAAAGCGATACCTTTATTTGCTCAGAGAAAGACAATAACAATGATGTTCCAGGGCAATCAGAAGCTCATTATTGTTCATTTCCTGAGCTGCTCTGTGCCCATGCTCCTACAAACCACACGATCACACCCAACAACAAAAAGACTCACTTTTTTACAAATTTTACGGCCTGGCTGCGGTAATTAGTGCTGTACAGGCCACTTTGTATGTGATGCCATAGAAGAACCAACTGAAGATCCTTTCAGAAGATGTTTTTAGAAGAACCATTTTTGTCAGTGAGATGAGCAAACCTTTTAATCTCTGTAAAATACAGCTTCCTCATTTGTTTTAATAAAACTGAACTGTTTTGGAGCTTATAGTTCTAGATTTCTTGCACCTCAGCCACGTTCTGCTGAAGTGTTTGGCTGTATTTGGTTAATGAGTCGTTTTATTTATTTAGATGAATTGCATCCTGATGGCGATCGCTGTATAATTGTTTATTGACTGAGGGATATTTGCCTTGTCTCCGGGAAAGAGAAAATGAGGAAAGCGCAGGCGGCTTTTCTTCAGAAAGCACGTGGAGAGGTGACGGCTGGTGACACCTCCGGTTCTGACCAGATAAGGAGTTGTGCTCCTCAAAGTCACGGCCGTGAGATGGCGAAAACACTTCATAATGTTTCTACAGATACGGGTGATGAACTGTTGGCTGCAGGGCATTCTGTTGAGTGTTTTATAAAAGACACTGTGTACTTTCAGTGCGCAGTCGTGTGTGTGTGTGTGTGTGTGTGTGTGTGTGTGTGTGTGTGTGTGTATGTGTATAGGCCTGTCTCCCTGGGATTGAATGCCCTGGGATCCGTCGATGCTCTCTGAAATGTGAAATGAATGTCTGTATCTTCAGGCGGACGACGACTAACGACTCTAATCGCTGAGTTTGCGCCACCATTTATTTATACATCAGATTTATGTCACCCCGCCTTTCCCTCCAAAAATAAATAAATAAATAAATAAAATAACGGCGCCCCGTGAATGCTTGCCCGGGCACAGCGCCGAGTCTTTCAATCACTGCGATCGGAAGAGACGATAAATTAATAATCTGCTGCTGCGCAGGAATGTAGGATTATATGATTAGGACGGCTGTTTGCCCAACGCTGATGTGCCCGAGGGGAACAGCTGCATTTTTCATGCTTTATACTGACAGATAGGATGGTAGTAAAGGCAGGCCTGCACGCACATTGCAATGCTGCTTGTTTATTCTACCTGGAAGGTGATTATAATATGGTGACACCCAAAAATCAAGTCTTTTTCTATATATTTAATTGATGGGAAGCTTCACTCTTCCACAGCACTCCCTGCTGTGATGACCTCCACACTACGTTTTGGCCTTTTAACTTCTAACATGTTTTTAAGCCTTAGAATATGAGCAGCACGGATCTGGGCTGAAAGCGCAACAAATGGTAAATTGTCATCACATCACGTGTGCAGATGCTCAAGGTATGAGACGCCAGGCTGAGCTTTGTTTGGTGTTCCTGTGTCACGTAGAACCAAAGTTATTGTCATTTAAAAAACATGTAATAATAACAATAATAACTACTGGGGTTTTAAAAATGTCATCACACACAACAGTAAAGAACAAAAATGCCCAAATTTCTTCTGTTTTAGGTCTTAGAAACAAACAGAAAAAACACAAGATCTTTGAACTCGGATAGTCTCCGCCCACAAGTGGGTGGGGAAAACTCGCAAAGGGAGGGAGTCCAGAGAGTGGTCGAGGTCTAAGGAGTTCTAAGGGTTAAAACTTCAAACATGCATGTATTTGTAACCAAAGTTATTGTCATTTAAAAACATGTAATAATAACAATAATAACCGCTACTTGGGTTTTAAAAATGTCGTTACACGCAACAGTAAAGAACAAAAATACCCAAATTTCTTTTATTTTAGGTCTTAGAAACAAACAAAAAAAACACAAGATCTTTGAACTCAGATAGTCTCCCCCCACAAATGGGTGGGGAAAACTTGCAGAGGTAGGGAGTCCAGAGAGTGGCCGAGGTCTAAGGAGTTCTAAGGGTTAAAACTACAAACATACATGTATTTGTAAGATCCTGCAGATGTGAGTTCTTACCAATAGACTCCATTCCCTTTTAATGATGCATGCAAAAGCTATCTGAGTGCTTATAACTCTTCAATCTGTTAAATGTGAGTAAGTTGGTTGGTAAGGCTGTTTGATAGTTAGTTTGGTTGGGGACTAGATATTTAGTTAGTCTGTTGGTTGGTGGTTTGATGGATTTGTTAGATGATTGGTGGGTTAGCTGGTTAGTTTAAAAAGGGCTAATGACATTTAAAACACACACACTTTTAATGTCATTGGATCAAGTTGGAGTTACCAAAAGGGATGTTAACTATTGACTGGCTGGTTGGTTGGTTGGTTATTCAATTCATTGGTTTATTGGTTACTTTGTTTCATTTCTTTTGTTAGTTGGTTAGTTGGTGGACTGATGAGTTGATTACTTAATTACTTAATTAGTTAATTGCTTTGTTCATTGCTTTTTTGGTTAATTGGTTGGTGTGTTGGCTTATTGGTTTGTTGTGGAGGGTTGGTTGGTTTGTTGATGAACATATTGTTTGGTCAGATTGTTGGTATATTGATAGGTTGGATTGTTGCTTCATTGTTTGATTTGTTAGTGTTTTTGTTGTTTGGTTCATTAATTGTTAGTTATTCACCTGACTGGATGGTTGGTTTGTTGGATTGGTTTTTGGTTAGCTGGTTGGTTTGTTGGATTGTTGGTTGGTTAGCTACTTGGTTTGTTGGATTGCTGTTTAGTCAGTGAATTGGTTTGTTGGATTATTGTTTAGTTAGCTAGTTGGTTTGTTGGATTGTTGGTTGGTTAGCTAGTTGGTTTGTTGGATTATTGTTAGGTTAGCTGTGTTGTTTGTTTAAGTGTTGTTTGATTAGCTGGTGGGATTTTGGATTGCTGTTTAGTTAGCTGGATGGTTTGTTGGATTGTTTGATTAGCTAGTTGGTTTGTTGAATTGTTTTTTGGTTAGCTAGTTGGTTTGTTGGATCTTTGGTTGTTTTTTGGTTGGTTTGTTGAATTGTTGGTTTTCTGGTTGATTTGATGTATTATCGTTTGGATAGCTAGTTGTTTGTTGTCTTGTCTGTTGGTTAACTGCTTGGCTTGTTGTCATTTGGTTAGCTAGTTGGTTTGTAGGATTGTTGTTAGGTTATCTGGTTGGTTTGGTAGATTGTTGTTTGAATAGCTGGTTGGTTTGTTGGATTGTTGTTTGATTAGCTGCTTGGTTTGTTAGATTGTTCTTTGATTAGCTGTTTGGTTTGTTAAATTTTTGTTTGAATAGCTGGTTGGTTTGTTGGATTGTTGTTTGATTAGTTGGTTGGTTTGTTGTTGGTTAGCTGTGTTGTTTGTTGGAATGTTGTTTAGTTACCTTGTTGGTGTGTTGAATTTTTGTTTGGTTAACTGGTTGGTTTGTTCTTTGTTTAGCTGGTTGGTTTTGGTATAGTGTTGCTTGATTAACTGATTGTGTTAAATAGCTGTGTTGTTTTTTTAAGTGTTTTTTGATTAGTTAGTTGGTTGGTTTGTTGGATTGTTGGTTGGTTAGCTGGTTGGTTTGTTTGATTGTTGTTTGGTTTGCTGGTTGGTTTGAGGGATTGTTGGTTGGTTGGCCTAGTTGTTAGGACATTGGCCCTGAAATCAGAAGGTTGTGGGTTTGAATTCCAACTGCTAATGTCACCACTGAGGTACCCTTAAGGAAGGTACTGTCCTCACACACTGCTCACTATGCGCCTCTCACTGGTGGCAGCCCCGTGCTTCACTTGGTGAATGTTTAAAATGCAGAGAAACAATTTCACACTGTGTGCTGTGCTGTGGTGTGTTCACGCATGACTATAAGGGTAAATAAATAAATTTAATTTTTAACAAATGTGGTTATCTGCTTGGATTGTGGTTTGATTAATTTGTTGGTTTACTGGATTGTTGTTTGATTAGCCCGATGGATTGATGTATTATCGTTTGATTAGCTGTTTGATTTTTTGGATTGTCGGTTTGCTAGCTGGATGGTCATGTACTTCACCACATGCACCACCACCAAATCTGTTGAATGGTAACCAAAGTACCCTAAAAGAGTATGTAGCTGAAATTGTCTGATCATCTAGGGAATAGTTGGTGTTTCCAATCTATAAATGAAATTTGACATACAAAGGGAGGGAAGGTGTTGACTGTAGATCTGCTCAATGTATTCAATTCAAAATGTCATTTTAGACCTTTTGCTCTCTCTTTTTTCTTTCTTTCTCTCTCGCTCTCTCTCTCTGTGCAACCTTGAAGGCCAAAATGAAAGCGTGTTTTGTATGTGTGGTGAAACATTGCTGAGCAAGTTGTTTTTATATTTCTCTCTCAGGTTAAATTCTTGTTTATGGCCTTTTTTGTCACCCCTTTTACCCTACAGTTTCCCTATCTACACACACACACACACACACACACACACACACACACACACACACACACACTGTGCGTGCGTGCTTGTCCTTGTTTGCCTCAGTTGTCAAATACAAATTGCTAGCCAAGGGGGAGCTGAGGGCTTCAATGCAACTTTAAAAAAAAAGAAAAGGAAAAAAGAAAACCCCTCCATTCTTGACTTCATTTTATCCACCGGATGGACGAGAAGAAAAGAGAAGGCTTTTAAAAATTTGAGCTGACAAGACAGAAATATGCAGCTTTTCAGGTTGTTTTCCATGGACGGAAATGGGGCCATAAATTGCTACTTTCTTTCTTTCTTTCTCTCTCTCTCTCTCTCTCTCTCTCTTCTTCCATCTCCATCCCTCATACTCTCTTCCTCACCCCAATGCAATGCATGACAGGCCACAGAAACACAAGCCGCTGTTTAGGAGACGTATACATGCACCACCCGAGTGCCACCGGAGCACTTTCTCAACTGACACAAACCCATATTGGACTATTTGTTTTATTTTATTATTCTGCTGCAAATAAACACAAATTGAGGTGTATGACTCAGTCCATTTTCCCCCGGCGGGTCCACTTTATGATACACTGTTTGCAGAGCTGGTCAAAAACAGAACAACAAAGAACTTGAAGGTCATTTAAGTGGAAACGAGCACATGACTAACCTGCGCCGATCGTTTTCAAGCCTCAGTTTGTTCTTTGCCAGCTTGCGGTTGTTGCCTTTGACTTGGTTTATTTGTCAGCAGTGCTTTATATAGATCACACACTCTGAGTAAACTCTCCTCACCCGGTGAAGATTCAGATGAACTGTCGGGAATGTCCATGGAATATCACTTTTCATTCCGTAATTGTGCTAAAAAAGTGTTGTTTTCCAGAGTTTTATACCAAAGAAAATTTTGTCCCAAAGAAATTTAGCGGAAAGAAGTTTCGGATCAGCTTAGAGGGCCATTTGACATGATCACTCACATCCCAAAGCAATGCTAGAGTGAGTTTTTCATGTTCAAAGATTACAACCCCCTTGTGAGGATGGGAGGAGAGCTTAGAGGTTGGAATGTTTTGCTAGCTGACTCAGAAAGGCTAACATTACTGCTAGAAGGTCTAACCATAGATGTAAATCCAGAAACAAAGACAGTAAAATTAACTAAAATTCCTTTTAGTAGTGTGGGAGTTTCCTCCCATCTTTGGTGCTGTAACAGCCACAACTTTTTTTTTTTTTTTTAACCTGTCATGTCCGGCATCTTAGCAAGCAGAATGTGAAGCTGGGTGCCATGATGCGCCAGACACCTTTGCTTTGCCAAGTGGGGCTTTAACAGTATAAGCCCCTCTGGTTATGTGAACTTTTTATTTATTTATTTATTCATTCATTTGATTTATAATTAAGCCGGATTAAACATGGGTAAAGGACATAGAGAGAGAGAGTCTACAAGTGAAACATGGGTAAAGGACATAGAGAGAGAGAGTCTACAAGTGAAACATGGGTAAAGGACATAGAGAGTCTACAAGTGAAACATGGGTAAAGGACATAGAGAGTCTACAAGTGAAGACAAATAGAAAAGGAGTCAACAGGGAAAGACAATAAAGAGATCCAAATGAAAACTACTGCCACTGTGTCATCGCTCCGATTGCTGCATCTGAAAAACAAGAACCAGCCACACAAACACAGAATGAATTACAAACCGACGGCAACACTGTAACAGCGCAGAAACAACATATACATCTACTGCAACACTGTTACAGCACGCAGAAACCTGTGGTTCTGAGTAGTTTTTTGTTTATGTATATGCCTATAGCTGTGTGCGTGTGAGGATGTGTACGTATGCATGAGCGTACATGTGTGTGCCAGTGTGAGTGGATGTGTGCATGAATGTGTACACATGTGTGTGCATGTGTGCCTCTGATTGTCATATGTATGCCTATGTATATAAGTGGATGTATGTTTGTGTATATGTGTGCGAGTATGCACGTGCGTGTGCGTATATAAGTGTGTGCGTAGAAGTATGTGCATGTGCATGTATAAGTGTGTCCCTGCGCCTATATGTATGCATATGTGTACGCGTGGGTGTGTGCGTGGACATATGCGTGTGTACACGTGTATGTATACGTGCCTATATGTGCATGTCTATGTATACGTGTAAGTGTGGGTGCGCATGTAGTGTCCGAGTTTGTCATGGAATGTTTTGTAATGGGGTGAGGGGCCACAATCACGCCACCCCGGCGCCCAAGGGAGACCGAGCAGCGCCACAGGACCCCCTGGTCCCGCCAGTGGCCGGGGAACCTGGCCTCACGCCTCAGGAGGGCAATGTGCCAGCCCGCGGGATCCGAGCCCCGCCCACCGGACGGGCATCACGCTGACTCCCCGGGGAAGCCCACCCCCCATTTGGCAGATGCCGGCCACCAGCCCCAGGAGTTAGCAGACGCCCCCCTAATACACAATACACCCCCGGCCCCCTGCTCCCCCCACCCCCATCTCACCCAGCCTTCCCCACACTGCTGCACCATAAATATATGTATGTGCACAACTGAACACCTCAGTCAGCAATGGTGGACCATGAAAGGAGCTGAACTCACTCATTAGAAAGACTGTCTGGAAAGTTTTGGACATGCAGTGTGTCTCAACTGCCAGATGTAACTACCTGGACACATTTGTTTTGTTTTGTGCTGTAATTCTGCTTTCGAAGCCTCTGGGGTGGAGAATCTCTATTGTTCAGTTTTCCAGCGGTCTATGGATCACTCCATGGTTTGTTAAGCAGCCGCTCTCACGTGGTCCTGTGATAAACAGCCGCTGTAGATTCTCCTCCAGCTCCTAATTGCTAAATTGCTCGGCTTATGGTCATAAATTTGTGGCAATACTTTGAGACAGATGCAATAAATCGTCAAAATGGCTGTCATCAACTTCCCCAATGATCTCTCTCTCTCTCCCTCTCTCTCTCTCTTTCTCTCTCTTTCAGTTATTTGGTGAACTGTACTAACCCTACATTTATACATTTTACATTTATATTTTCCACCTTGGTGATTTAAACCTGAGTCTGTTTTTATCTTTTGTTTTTTTTTCATATATCTTTTGAGTTGGACGATTGCCCAACTGTTTGCCCAGCATTATGAAATACTGTTGCCGTGATGCGTTGATCTCCAACAATGTTTAGGTAGGTGGTCTGTGTCAAAGCGACGGCCACATGAACATCAGGACCGACGGTATCCCAGCAGAACATTGCCCAGAGCATCACACTCCCTCCATCATCTCTCTTTTTTCCCATAGTACATCCTAGTGCAATCTCTTCTTCAAGTATTCCACACACACGCACACACACACACACAGCCATCCACATGATATAAGAGAAAGCACGATTCATCGGACAACGGTTCCTTCTTTCAATGTTCCATTCGCCATTTATGCAGCTCATATGCCCACAGTAGATTCCTTTGGTGGTGGACAGGGGTCAGCATGGGCACTCTGCAGCTACACAGCACCATACACAACAAACTGTGATACACTGTTTGTTCTGATACCTTTCTATCAGAGCCAGCATGAACCTTTCCAGCAATTTGTGCTACTATGCAGCTCGCTGCTGGAACCAGATCTGTCCTGACTGTAGCCAGCTCTAAAAACTGCTAAAACTACACTATTCTCCTCCATCTTCTTTTAAATATTTCCACTACTACTGCACTTTTCATTTGATGTATTCTTTTATTTCTTTCATCTCTTCCATTATCTTAGTCTATTTTATTCCATTGTATTTTATTTTCAGTTTCTGTAAAGCACACCGAATGACCTTTTGTGTACGATGACGTGTTATATAAATACATTGGAACTTGAACTGTAGCTCTTCTGTGGGATCAGAACAGACGTGCTTGCCTTCACTCTCCAAGAACCTTAGTGAAGCTTGGAGCACCAGTTGTCCTTTCTTAGGCTACTTTTGTTAGGTATTGACCACTGCAAGACCTGGCATTTTGGAGATGCTCTCATCCATTCGTCTAGACGTCACAATCTGGCCGTTGTCAAAGTCAATAAGATTCTTATACTCGCCCATTTTTCCTGTTTACAACACAAGAATGGACTGCTCCCTTGCTGACTAATATCTCCAAGCCCTCGACAGGTGTCATTGTTACGAGATAAACAATGTTATTCACTTCACCTGTCAGTGGTTTTAATGTTGTGGCCGAGCAGTGTGTGTATATATATATATATATATATATATATATATATATAAACACACACACACACACACACATACACACTTTTCTTTGACTTTCTCTCACTCTATGTCTCATCTCAGACACACACTACTCTCTTGCCCACCTGCCCTGCATTTGTTGTGGATAATAGCAGCCTTTCAGCCTCAACTGCAGGTAGACACACTGTGATGGAGAGCTACACACACGCACGCACATTTCCCCATCATAGCTGTGCCTGTCTGTAACCTGCTCTTTTCACAGGCCGTTGGTCATTATTGCAGTGATTTGATTAAGCCCGCTCACTCTGTGCCCGCATGGACACTAACTCACATATGCAGACGACTTTCAGCGGACATGGCCTCATTCGTTGCCACAATGCAAATTTCATTCCGATTGATATGGCAAATAGTGCTTATAATACGATGGACATTGTCACAGCCCAGTTTAGTGCAGGCCTGAAAGCTTCAATAAGAAAAAAGAGCCCTTTATGACCACGGATACATAAACCCCAGATTCATCTTTCCATATAATGAAGAGTGTAGGTGTGATGTTAACTCTGTTAGACAGATGAAAGATATACACTGCCTGGCCACTTTATTAGAAACGTCTGCCTTGTGCTTTCGCTCACTGGCCACTTTATTAGAATCACCTTCCTAGTGCGTTCACAAATTGGCCACTTTATTAGAAACACCTTCCTTGTTCCTAGTATTGGGTAGACGAGAGTATACTGGACACAACATACAAGAACTCTGAGATATTTGGTTAAATTGGTGACTATTTTAATGGCATTCAACATTATCATGACAAGCTGACAAAAACTGTTTGTGTGTGTGTGTGTGTGTGTGTGTGTGTGTGTCTTGAGAGAGAGATTGAGAGTGTTTGTGTGTGTGTGTATGGAACAGAGTGTGGTTGTACGGATGATTGTGGTTCAGCAGTAGGTGTGATCAGTGATTGATAGATTGTTCTTTTCCTCTTCATTAGTTCATCATCAGTTTGAATCCGTCCTTCGTTCTGTCTCTCCCTCTGAGTACCATGCCGATATAAACATGCCGATATGAACATCACCATTCACGCTCTCTTTCTCTCTCATTGTCTTCTTTGTTCACTATCTTACCTTCTCTTTTTTCTTGTGCTCTGTTTTCTCTTTCTTTCTCTTGTTTCTGTCATTCACTGTTTTGTCTGTGTCCCCGCCTCTCTAATGCTCTCTCTCTCTCTCTCGCTCTCTCTCTCTCTCTATCTATCTCTAGCTATCTCTCTCTCTATCTATCTCTCTCTCTATCTTTCCCTTTTTCTCTTCTCTTATTTTTTTTCTCTTTCCCTCTTTCCTTCTGTCACTCTGTCTCTCCCTCTTTCCTTGTTGCTCTCTCTCTCTCTCTCTCTCTCTTTCTCACTCTCTCTCTTTCTGACTTTCTGACCTATGTCTCTGTCTCTCATTATAATCTCACCCTTTTTGCCTTTCTCTTTTTTCTCATCTCTCTTTCTCAGTGATTAAATTCCATTTGTTTCATCATATAATTCACTTATTTACTTATTTACTTTTATTCTGACTCTTTCTCTCTGACTCTCTCTCTCTTTCTCTCTCCCTCTCTTTCCTTCTGTCTCTCTCTCTCTCTCTCTCTCTCTCTCTCACACACACACTCTGACCTCTATCCAACTAAACAATTATATATTGTTTTTAGTCTGATAGATACAGAAGGACTTTTACATTTGAAAAACTGACATGTTTGAGTTGAAAAGTGTGCACTGTTAAAGTCTGAAATGTTTCTTTGATTCTTTAAACTAGTTATGTCAGTCTGAGTAAAACAGGCTCAAATGAACCACTGGTTCTACACTAAATCGAATTTATTGGATTTATTTAGCCTTTTAGACTATTCTGTATTCTCCTTGTCTTTGTGTCTCTGTGTGTCTGTGCAGTCATTGCATAAGCAATTTCCTCCAGGATCAATAAAATTTTCTGATTCTGGCACTGGACTGAATTTGAAAGAACGTTCTCAGCACGAGGCCGAACACTATGGCTGAACCGGCACCACTGGGAAGTGAGGGACGGACGTGTTCCGTGCTCGTTTTCAGCATCAGAAGGAGAATTTCTATCAATTAGCATTAAAGCCCAGCCGAGCAGTGATTGCGATCTCGCTGCCGCTCGGCCTTGATGTTCAAACCGGTGGGTGGGGGGGTTGTATAGGTGGGGTGAAACTTGATAGAATGCAGGAGTGCAGCTTTTGCATGAGTTTCCTTCTCCGCTTTGGCAGTAAGAAGGCGGTACGGCCTCCAGATCTGCTGGGATCGTGCCCTGGGTGAGCCGTCAGACCTCATTACAAAGTATAATCAAAACGACGGTGCGCGGGATTAATTCGAAAACAAGCGAGCGCGCACCACGCTCCCATACATAATAACACCCCTCCACCGCCGCCGCCGCTGCCACCGTGAAATATGAAATGTATGATCACCCTGAATTCTGGAGTAACAGCTCACTTCATTTAGATTCAGCGGAAAATTTAATTCATTACTTTCCCCTAAATTGTCTGCTGCTTTTTATTTTTTTCCACCCCGTCATCTAATTGTTGATACTGCCCCGAAGGCTCTTTGCATTGTTGAATTTCTAATTTAGGAAAATGAATTAAATTATTTTGCTTAGCCCCCCCCCCCCCTTTTTTTTTCATTAGTGGGCCAGTCAGGTGTGTCGTCTCCCTTATTTCCTCAGACAGTTGAGGATCCATAATGCATTGCAACAGGAAGTGAGCGGCGCCGTGCCTCGTGATTAAGCGATTTTTCCCCACGGGGCAGAACCGCGACCGGCTAATGAAATTAATGCCCCAAATCTGTGTGCAGGAATGATGAGGATTATAATTGCTTTCTGGGATTCTGTTAGTTTGTGTCTTCTGCATCAAACACATGCAGATGATAAGCATTGTCATAAAACAACAATAACCAGGCAACTTTAACTGTAAATTATATCAACACTGGGGGCTCAAATGTCAGCCCCCTGGCATTGGGAGGTTGCATGTTTGATTCTAGATGATGAAACAGCCATTTGTTTACAGGACACAAAGCTAGCATGAGTGTCCTCACTCTGTCAGGTTGGGTAGGGTGGCCCTCCCTCTCCCCCCTATCAATACGTGATACAGGACACCAAGAAAGCATGAGTAACCTCTCTCTGAGTGGGGAGGGTGGTCCTCCCTCTCCCCCCTATCAATAGGTGATACAGGACACCAAGAAAGCATGTGTAACCTCTCTCTGAGTGGGGAGGGTGGTCCTCCCTCCCCCCCCTATCAATAGGTGATATAGGACACAAAGAAAGCATGAGTAACTCTATCTCTGAGTGGACAGGGAGATCCTGCCTCTTCCCCATCAATCAGGGCTATTCTAGCCAGTAAAGGCATCTATTAGCTCAGTAACTGAATGTTCTCCTCCAAGCATGTAGAGCCCCATCATGTTGTTTCAGTAGTTCGAAAATCGTTGGTGGTGTGATATCCCTGGTTGGGGACTATTAGAGGCTGCCCTTTTCTGGTGTATGAAGGACTTTTATTTTAAAAGTTTCTGTGTACACCGGTTTTTGGATGCTGTATTGGTCACAGCTGGCCGGTGTTTTAAGTTAAAGTGATCGTTTGTCCTTATTGGTCGAGGTCTAAGTCCTGTTAGTATTTCAGTTTCCTCTGGGTCGTAACCCAGGGTGGGTCCACCGTCATCCTACCATCTTGTTTAGAGTTATCACCCATCCTGTCTTCTGCATTTGGTTTTGTTTGTGTTTAAAAATAAAAATCAAAGTACGGAACTCTGCAGCTGCGCCTCCTTCGTTCTCTGAGGTAAGGGATACGTGACAGGTGGAGCTTCACATTTCTCAGAAGAAGCACATGCTGGACTTCACCCTCCCAGTGCTGGTGGTATTGTGTGATAGGGAGAGTCCAAGCAAGGAAGTGGAACTGGATATTTTGGTTTAACTGAAGGGAAAATTGGAAGCCTGATAAAAATACACATTCCACCCTTGTACCGCACTAAAACAAGTGGACTTGCAGTCCAGCATTGTAACTAGGATCTTAGGGGTACCAGGGACCAAAAATACCCTATCAGAAAATTACTTTCAATGAATAAAATTACTTGTCATTTTGAAAGCATTCCATTCCACCCACTGGACTCTAACCTACATGTTTATGATAAGCTACCTTTATAGACTGTAGTAATAATATGTCATATTTAGTTAAGAAGATCATGTAAATTCCTAAGAACCATTGTTGGGCAACACATGTTTTGGTCAAATTTCTATATTTTTGAAATTGAATCAGTTTCATCTCTGTTGCTAGTCAGCATCAGCAGAGCAGATTCATGAACAGACTTCAAGACGCTAAAGCTCAGATCAGTTTAAAGCTCTGGGCATGTTAACATGTTATTATCGTGTTAATGCATTATTTACTTAACTCTACTTAATTATATTATTGTGCTTTTATGCAGGTTTTTTAAAAAGCCTTTCATTTTTGAAAGTTCGTTGCTTTTTGTGTTCGTAGGTGTGGAGGGATGCTGTGCTATACGTGTTTCCCTGGTGGTCTAGTGGCTAGGATTCGGCGCTCTCACCGCTGTGGCCCGGGTTTGATTCCCGGTCAGGGAAGGTTGTCACACGCACCAGACCACGTGACGTCAATCGGCACCGGAAGTGGCCCCTACCCACGACGCTCAAACAGCTGCAACGTTTTCTGGGGTTCGCCAATTTCTATCGGCGATTTATCCGGGGCTTCAGTTCAGTTGCGGCACC